>CANNZV010004302.1:0-43587 GCA_947561585.1 Caprella mutica | reverse complement strand
AGAGAGTGTTATTCTATCATAGAGTGTTATTCTATCATAGAGTGTTATTCTATCAGAGAGTGTTATTCTATCAGAGAGTGTTATTCTATCATAGAGTGTTATACTAGCAGAGAGTGTTATTCTATCATAGAGTGTTATTCTATCACAGAGTGTTATTCTATCATAGAGTGTTATTCTATCATAGAGTGTTATTCTATCAGAGAGTGTTATTCTATCATAGAGTGCTATTCTATCATAGAGTGTTATTCTATCATAGAGTGTTATTCTATCATAGAGTGTTATTCTATCATAGAGTGTTATTCTATCATAGAGTGTTATTCTATCAGAGAGTGTTATTCTATCATAGAGTGTTATTCTATCAGAGAGTGTTATTCTATCAGAGAGTGTTATTCTATCATAGAGTGTTATTCTATCATAGAGTGTTATTCTATCATAGAGTGTTATTCTATCATAGAGTGTTATTCTATCATAGAGTGTTATTCTATCATAGAGTGTTATTCTATCATAGAGTGTTATTCTATCATAGAGTGTTATTCTATCATAGAGTGTTATTCTATCATAGAGTGTTATTCTATCATAGAGTGTTATTCTATCATAGAGTGTTATTCTATCATAGAGTGTTATTCTATCATAGAGTGTTATTCTATCATAGAGTGTTATTCTATCAGAGAGTGTTATTCTATCATAGAGTGTTATTCTATCAGAGAGTGTTATTCTATCATAGAGTGTTATTCTATCAGAGAGTGTTATTCTATCATAGAGTGTTATTCTATCAGAGAGTGTTATTCTATCATAGAGTGTTATTCTATCAGAGAGTGTTATTCTATCAGAGAGTGTTATTCTATCATAGAGTGTTATTCTATCATAGAGTGTTATTCTATCATAGAGTGTTATTCTATCATAGAGTGTTATTCTATCATAGAGTGTTATACTATCATAGAGTGTTATTCTATCATAGAGTGTTATTCTATCATAGAGTGTTATTCTATCATAGAGTGTTATTCTATCATAGAGTGTTATTCTATCATAGAGTGTTATTCTATCAGAGAGTGTTATTCTATCATAGAGTGTTATTCTATCATAGAGTGTTATTCTATCATAGAGTGTTATTCTATCAGAGAGTGTTATTCTATCATAGAGTGTTATTCTATCAGAGAGTGTTATTCTATCATAGAGTGTTATTCTATCAGAGAGTGTTATTCTATCATAGAGTGTTATTCTATCAGAGAGTGTTATTCTATCATAGAGTGTTATTCTATCAGAGAGTGTTATTCTATCAGAGAGTGTTATTCTATCATAGAGTGTTATTCTATCATAGAGTGTTATTCTATCATAGAGTGTTATTCTATCATAGAGTGTTATTCTATCATAGAGTGTTATACTATCATAGAGTGTTATTCTATCATAGAGTGTTATTCTATCATAGAGTGTTATTCTATCATAGAGTGTTATTCTATCATAGAGTGTTATTCTATCATAGAGTGTTATTCTATCATAGAGTGTTATCTAGCAGAAAGTTTTTTTTAAAGCAAACCCTCTTTAAATAATTAAAAAAGAATTATATTTATTTAGACAAGGAACATTTAAAAACAAAAGATAAGCTTCTCTGCCCTACGACCATGGCTCCGACCATCGCCAATGGTAGTGGCCTCAAGAAGAAAGAGTTATCCAAGCAAAAAGCCTGATCAAAGGTGACTAGGAAAGTGTTCAACGTTGAAGAAATGGCAAAGGATTTCCTTCCAACTACACAGTTTCAACACTGCAAGTGCAGGTATAGTCATGGTGCGAGTACATGGGTCGAGGCTGATTTTCCGAAAAAGAGGTTCGAAACCAAATTTACTGAAAACGGATTTGCCGAAATACAGATTAAATGAAGACAAATTTACAGAATGCCGAATATGTCGAAAATCGATTTTTTTTTTAACTTTCTGTAGGAGCACAATTCTGATTTCTCATCTTTTTTATTGTTCAGTATAGTTTCTTTGCCTTTATATTACAAAAAATATTTTGAAAATATACGTTTTTACAAGAACAAATTAATGAGGGGCATAAGTAGGTGAATCTAGTACAGGTAAAGCTCGTACAGCGCACAGTACAAGTACCAGAAAGGTGTCCGCTATGCTATCAGCGTTCGTTATAACGTTACATTTTTCAGTTTAGTTGGGGATTTAAAATTTGTAAGTTTTCTTTAGTAGAATTTCAAAGAAACGCTAATGAAGGTAAACAATCTCAGATTATTATTAAAGGAAAATGTTAATGAAAATCTTATAATATTTAAATAACTTGCTTATATGTATAAATGTACAAAATAATACGGTTGGTGTAACAGCAACTGTTCTAACTAATCAAATCTAAGAAAATGTATAGAGAATTGTAACTAGATCAAGATACTTTAAAAATATGAAAACAGTACATTAAAGTGTTGTTTTGTAAATTGTTATACCTCTGAATATAATAAATGTTTGGCTAAATACTTGGTAGACGGATAAGAAATATGTTACATAGTATTATTTAAAGAGGTCGTTGTAGCGATCTGCAGTCCGGAAGAACGAACAATTTAGGTTGTACGTTAAAAGATCGTCCGCTGTAGGAGCTTTACCTGTACCTCAAAATAACACATTTCTTATATGAATTTACCGTTACAATTTCTTTCAAGTTTGTGTTCCTCTTATTCTTTATATTCCGCTTATTTCATATATATATATATTATTATGTATATACAGCATTATCAATAGGAGGTTGGTAGAATTCAACGTTTTTAACTTAAACAAATTTACTCATGTAAGTAATACAATAGATGATATAAACATAATTAATAGTTTGTTATTCATGGCTAACAATTTCAAACAACATGAAATATAATACTGAATAACATATCATAAAGCAATAGAGTATGCAATACACCAAATAGATATTCTAAATATTGTGATAAATAAAATAACATAGACAACGGATTTTTCGGTCAAATACTCCCTTCAGCAAATCTCTATTTCGTTAAATCCGATGTAACAAGAGTTACATCCCGATCATTCTTACCCTCCTTGTTTGAACTTCTGATGCTGGATGGCGCCTCTTCGTCAGACCTGTCCAAATAATTGAAATTAACTTAAGTTCGTTACAATTACTTCCAATATTGTAGTACTGTACTAAACGAAAACATTTTTAAACAGTATCATAATAAAGGAGTACTTCAGTAGAACTCTCTACTTCAAATTTAAGGAAGTTATGAAATTCTGAGTTATGAACTCACTCTGATATGAACTGTTTTATTATTTTCAATGTAGCGCTTTCATTGATAACTTTTTATGGGTAAGTGATTTAGATACACGTACTAGACTTTACAAGTAATTTAATAGCTCTTACTGTAAGGTTTTTTCCACAGTGTATAATTATATATTACTGAATTAAACCTAACAATAGAATGTATCTTTGCTGTAATTTTCTTATAACGAGATACTATTATAACTTAAATATAATTGCAAAATATATATTCAATGGTATCTGTTGTAAACATATCATCTGCAGTTATAAACAAATTAAAACTTCGTGGTAGGTAGAGGAGTTCTACTGTCTCATACCCGTTAAAAGGGCCTGATATACAGGTTGCGGAGAAAGTCCCCGATCATATAAAAATGTTAATTTAATGAGTTGTGATGGATGAAATAAAACAAAACTTATCACACAATATCTCAATAAACCCATTTAACAGTTCTACCAATTATTTTTCAATATGACCACCATTGGCGGCGATTACTCTCTCGAGTCTACCTCTGAAGCTCTTTACTGCGGCACGGAACGTTCCTTGGGGAATTTTGGTCCATTGTCGCATTGTCACCTAAATTTCATTGAATATTTTTTGCGTTATAAATGACCTTGACCTTTGATCTGATCGCTCCCAAAATCTGGTTAGATGGTTCCTGAATAATCAGCAATCGTCTCACCAGCTCTAAGGAAATTTGGTTGAATACTTTTTTAGTTATGCAAATTACGAGATTATATAACATGATTACAAATAAATAAATAGTACCTATCAAAACATAACTTCAGCAATTTCGCGAAGGTAATGACCATGAATTAACAGTTTATCTCGTACAAATTAGGCAATAGTGCAATATTTAGGTGGGAAATCTTTCACGGATATTTTTGAAAGCTGACTGACGATTTACTCAGAGATCATCCTTCGCTAGTTCTCAACCTATATTTTATCGTGACCGGAGAATTCGCCGCCGAAATTTTCGCCAGCCATAACAGACAGCCATCTTCTGCTGTGGAATGTTTGATTTTTGGCCTGAAAAACAAAGTAATAGTGGGCCCCATGTGCTTATCGTCTCCAAAATATATGAAAAATAGATTACGTGCGCTCGGTAGAGCACATACCTTCGCCGCCGCTTATCCGTTTGCTACCAAAATCTAATAAACTGGTGACTGGATAGTGACCAATCGTCACACCAAGTTTCATGCAATATGGTTCAATACTTTTTCAGCTATAAATGACCATGACCTTGACCTTTGACCGGGTCACTCCTCAATTTTTACCAGCAGGTGACTGAACATTGACTAATCGTTTCTCCAAATTTCAGTTACGCGAATAACAAGATGATAAATAAACAAATGCCGTCAAAAATATAACCTTCCCACATTCTGCGAAGGTAATGAGTTTTGTGGGAATATTTACCTCCATAAAAATATAATTGTATATATATTATATAAAATACCTAATAAGGACATTAGAAATAATGCAATAGCGAGATGTAGTAAGAATGATGTTAGGTATAACTTGCCAACAGTCGCTAGATAATTAAAATTACTGTAATTAAGTCTGTATGATTAGAAGCACTGGCCAAGATCTGACTTAGAAATAAACGCCATGTGTGAAAGCTTGTGTGTTTTCTTCATGCAGAAAACTATTCGTGAGAGAGGGGTTTCAGCTTTTCCACCGCTTGTCCTGATGATATATGAAAAAATTCCTTTCGACAGCGTTTGACAAGAAAAACCTTCAACGTTGTGTTTAAATAACCTTTTGGTAAATAGATACCCCGTTGACTATGAATCTTTTCAATGAATTTATTTGGTAGATGAATACTTACTTGTTAAACATGGGAGATATCTGAGATTTGGATGTCTGTTCTACTCTTTGTTGAAGAAAATTCCTATTGATCACATTACTACTGATACACATCCAAAAAATCAAAGTGCCAAATATCACAAACAGTATGCGAGAAGTTGTTCGAGACATTTGCATTGTGTCAGATGTTGTAGATCAGTCGATGCAGTTGTATACGTCTACCTTTTTTTACACACAGAGAAAAGATTAGTTGAATCAACTATGATTTGTTTTAACTTACATGAATGGTTAGATTTTGCCTCTATCTACGTGGTGAGTTGCAGGTACTACTTAAAGTGAGTTAAATTGACGTTAGTTAAAACAAAAGTCATTTTGACTCCCTCCTAAACTTAAAAAGAGTAGCGCCAACACTCATAGTAAGTTAATTTATACACCAGATACATTGGATTAACAGTCTTTGTGAGTTACTACAATACACTCTGTCATAGATGTACCACTAATTGTGCACACTACCGCTAACTGTGCTCATTACCGCTAACTGTGCACATTACCGCTAACTGTGCTCATTACCGATAATTGTGCTCATTACCGCTAATTGTGCTTATTACCGCTAACTGTGCATATTACCGCTAACTATGCTCATTACCGCTAATTGTGCTAATTACCGTTAACTGTGCACATTACCGCTAACTGTACATATTACCGCTAATTGTGCAAATCACCGCTAACTGCTGTACACATATATGTAGTGGTGACAGGACAAAAAAAACGGACAAAAACCCCCGTGCAAATACCCCCCAAGTAAATAAGCCCCGGTGCAAAAAAACCCCGGTCGATATAAACAGCCAATTCATTTTTATTAATTTCAATTAATTTTTCATTAATAAAAATACTATATGTTATAAATATAAAAAGATTTAACGCACATATTTATATCGACCGGGTTTTTTTTTTTGCACCGGGGGCTTTTTGTTTTGGGGGGGATTTAGTCCGTGCGGTATTTGTCCGAGGGGTTTATCGCACGGGGGTTTTTGTCCGGGGGTATTTTGCACGGTTTTTTTTTTTTTTTTCCTGGAATCGATATGTAGTACCTACGGCAGCCACATGGGATGGATGATAGTTTCAATATTTGGATCTTGATGGGATCACCTTCTTAGAGTCATAATATAAATTCGATGTTGTTACATAATAAAGTAATTGGTACGATAGACCTATAAAGGACACTTGCACTATAAAATTATTTACTTAACATTTCATGTATCTGATGGAATTTATGGAAATCTTGAAATATTCAACCCTCAGGCAACACGTCGATTATTGGAATTTTGACTTAAATTTTTCACTAGTATTGATTTCGAACCAACATGAATCAATTGAGAAAAAACTTCCAAGTTTTAAAACGAAAAACTTTTTTTGAATCACCCTAATATAATGTCCGTTGTACGAGTTTTATGTGAACTGAAATATTTAGATATCTCGGAGTTTAGCATATATTATGAATTCTCTATAATATAATACGCTAGATCTGTGTGTGTGTGTGTGTGTGTGTGTGTGTCTGTATGTTACTTGGAGCAATATTACTCACAAACGGTTAGACCTAGAGACTTGAAAATTTACAACTTTTTAGAAAGTCGTGTCGAATTTAATTCGAACGGGTTTTCGAATTATTAACACTTGATTTATAATGGGATACATAGGAATTAATTCGACATACTTTCCAGGATATTTTCAGAGACTGTCCAACAGAATGGGCTGAAATTTTCTGGGAACATTTGACCTATGGTCCTACAGAACGCTATTAAGTTTTAATGGAATAGATAGGGATTTAATTCAAATCGGGAAATACATGGTAACATACGAAATAAAAAAAAATAAGAATTAAATTAATTGAATTGAAAAAATATCTACGACATGTAAAAATGGTGTACAAAAATGATTGCGTTAACCGTTTTTCGAAATTCGAATTTTTTATCGAGATATGACGAAAATTAGAAAATGAAAAATAAAATTCTACGCTGGTTATCATTTTTTGTTACGGAAATAAATGACATATTTTGCACGATTGAAAATTTAATAATTAATTTTAATTTTGATATTGACGTTTGGGAATATGATTAAATATTCGAACTGAATGATATTTAAAATATATTTAATCAAATAATAGCGAATTTAATTTACCTAATTCTGTAAATTAATTTAAATGAATGGAATATCACCTAGGCTATACGGGGATTCTATTTTTCTATTTAAATCTTTGACTTATAAAGTTATAATATTTATATACTATCTTATATTTTAATTATGGTTGATGATGTCACGGGACAGAGAATTACTCTTTACTGGTACCTATAATTAATGTGAAATGTGATGGAAGATGGGATGTGTGATACTAAAAAAAATTGAAAAAAATTGATATATGCATTTTACCGTGCAATTTGCACGGGTACCCACTAGTAAGATAATATTATCAAACTAGTGGGTACCCGTAGTGGTTATCCCCATATATTTATTTATTTAATAATATTCAAGGACATTAATTATTCTTTTTTGGTGATACATAACCCATTTTATATAAAATTTCATATTTATTAAGTACCAGTAAATTTGAGTAATTTTCCGTCCCGTGCCGTTATCACTTTGTGTAGAATGCATATACATCATAAATTATAATTACATAAGATAGCTGTATAAAAAACCACCAGTTGAAAAAATAAACATTATTCAAATAATCACATTATGAAAAGTAAAATATGTCGCTACATCGATCAGTTCAATAAAAATTCAAATATGAAGAAGAAATTGAATCCTCAGAAACCTAGTAGCCGGTGTGCCTAAAAAGCGTCCGAAAGCGTCCGGTAGTATGTAATGACGCCCTGTACAGTGTACATTATTATTTATCTCATATGAAGAATTTTAATTTACATATTTAAAGGTTACTGTTACATATTTGATAGTAAACGCTCCCGGACGCTTTAAAAGGCACAAAAGCGTCCGGAAGCGTCTAGAAGCGTCCGGTAATATGTAGTACCGCCCTGTACACTGTAAATGATTATTTATATCTTATAATGAATGGTAATTTACATATTTAAAGGTTACGGTTACCTATTTGATAATAAATGCTCCCGTATATAGTACCGCCTTGTATACACTGTAATTTCTCTGTATGGTGTTTTTTTATTTTTTATGGTTTTTTTACCATAAGACTGATCTTCAGTCAGTTTAAGTTACTTTATGTTAATACCCAATTTCCGAGTACTGTCAGCTTGATTAAGTGTCCGAGAAGTGGTAAGTTACTCTAGTTCACCGTTTTTTTCTATATTTTTTCATTTAAAATTGCATTGCAGAAGGAATACCTCTGCCAGTAGCCAGTCTATTGAGAATACCTGTAATGGCCCCTAGAAGACGTGAAGGATTCCATCAACGGAGACGGACGAGTGCTACACCTGACGCACTTCTGAATGCTTCTTCCAGGAGACCGACAGGCGCAATCACTTGCATAGGAGCAAGCGCGTGGACCGTAAACCGTGCTAGAAATAACGAGTCAGGCACATAAAGTAGTGAAAGCTTAGGAGTTGTAAATGACAGATAGACCCCTGACTTTCCCTTTTTTTATCTTCCAAGAAATTAAATTCATTAAATGTGAGATAGACATTAACCTCTGGGATAAAACTTTTTTCTAGGAAAAATTAATTCAATTACTCAGTTTATTGTTATCTTTATTATATCCATTAGAAATGTTACGGCATATTAAATTGCAATGATATAAATTATTATAAAAAATATACCTAATAAATGTTGTATTTATGAAATATAAAATAAATCTTACGCTTTGAAGTTTGAATATAATATTATTACTGCAAAAGGAACACTCATTAACCCAGCTAACCAAAAACTGTTTGTCCCACGTCTTAAGACGTCTGTTACCTCTCGCTAGAGGGATTTAAGACGTGGGGCCGGGGAAATCAGACGTCTTGCAGACCTCTAACCCTCTTCATTTGCACAGGGGTCCCCCTCTGTAAGACGTCTGATCCCACAACTTGTCCCTCTCTGACAGAGGAGGACATCCACATAACCCACGTCTTATCCCACTCTGTTTTCAAGACGTGGGACAGAGTGCGGATGTCCCTCGCTATAGAGGGAAGAGGGATTTAAGACGTGGGACCCACGTGGGAGAGAGTGCGGATGTCCCTAGCTATAGAGGGAAGAGGGATTTAAGAACGTGGGACAGAGTGCGGATGTCCCCCTCTGCAAGACGTGGGACAGAGTGTGGATGTCCCTCGCTATAGAGAGAAGAGGGATTTAAGACGTGGGACTCACGTGGGACAGAGTGCGGATGTCCCTAGCTGTAGAGGGAAGAGGGATTTAAGACGTGGGACAGAATGCGGATGTCCCCCTCTGCAAGATGTGGGAAAGAGTGCGGATGTCCCCCTCTGCAAGACGTGGGACAGAGTCCCCCTCTCTGTCCCTCGCTAGCGAGAATATGGTTAGCTGGGAATTTGATTGATTATGACTTCTTCTTCAATATTTAGAGCTTAATAAAATTATTTTCAAAATTCCATGTTCCTTTAATTAATTAAGTATTTACTATTATAAAAATTTAATTTTAATGTAATAATAGACTTTTTCACTTTGGTGGTAAATCAATCAATCAAAGTAATGCTTTCCTTGTGTTGAAAAATATATTGATTGAATAGGATACCTTTTTTTATTTTCATTATAATGCATTCTACTGTTAATTCAATGAGGGAGATGGTACTATCTTCTCTGTGACCTTTGGAGTCATAGCTCATGTTTAGGGTTGCGACAATATGCATTGTAAATCATAGATCCTGAAAACATCATAGACGGAGAGGGTTAAAGAATTAAAGAGTTTTGAATGGTTCTACACCAGCGGTATATAGTATTCGATACCATTTCATTTATTTTCATCTGCGATATTCTTAATATCTATGATTTTGAATGCATATTGTCACAAGCCTACTCATGTTATACCCCTCCTTCTATCATACTACTTATTACTATAAGAAGACCAATGGAAATTCCACAGGATGAGAAACAACAAAAAATATTTATTAATGGATTAGTGGTCCCATTAAAAATTATAGATAATTTATGTAGGCTATTTGGTAATATGGTAACATTTAGGGCTATTCAAATTAAATATAGTAAATAGACAAATTGTATTTCTATCCTTCCTGTTCTAAGATCAAATGCACATTTTTGTATATCAACTAATTGCATTATTTTGTATATTAAAATGCCTATGCAATATATCCCATATTATAATTTACAATTACACTAATAGCCAATCGTAAATATAATGATATAGTAGTGACTTAAGCCGAAGCATTTCATATGAACACATTTAAAAATGTTCACTCGTTAAATATCTTGCATTAAATAATGAGTTAACAATATCTAAAATATGGAACTGATATAAAAGGGTGCTAATAAGAATAAATGTGTTGATCGGCAAGAAATAAAATAAAACAATTAGAATAAAAGTAGGTAATAAATATTTTATAATTCAAATTCAATTTTTTTATTGAAATAAAATATTCACAGAAAAAATAACTATGAAGTATAAATACATCAATTAAAGCTACAGAAAGTTACACATACTTCATAATTAGCAACACAAAACTTCAAAATAATGCTTTTATGATTCCGAAATATGGGACAATCCGATAGCACGAACGTTTTTACGTTAATAATTACATGTAAAACTAAAAAGTACCAATATCAAGCTAATTCTTTTATATCACATTTAATTATAAATCACTTGATTAGTAGTATAGTATATAAATGAAGGTATTTTATGAAGTCACTGTTCAAAAATTCTAATATTGCATCTAATTACATAATCTAAATAGGTACTACTATTGATGATTATTCTAGTTACGGTGAAATAAACAACGGAAAATTATGTGTCCGCTTTTTTATGTAATAACATCGAGTCAATTCTCTCAATTAATACAGATTTTATAAGAATGGGGTGTAATAAAAGCGAGAACTGCTTGTATATCATTAAAAAAGTATTTAGTTTCATTATTTTAATGTTGCAGGCCTGCAGGAGCACGAAAAGAAGATACCAATAAAAAATCAAGGCAAAAACCATAAATTTCTAATGACCATCATCAAAGAGTGTTTTCTACTTTTACACTGCAAAATATATATAAAATAATACACATTAAAAATATAATACAAAATAATGCATTTCGAAGACGAAATACCCGTGCACTGGCTCCCAGATATAGACCCCCTCCCCCGGACCCAAGCATCACCAAAATCAAAATTTTTAGTCGATCACTGTCCATCACTAAAACTTTCCTCAATCACCGTGTACCACCCAATCAGTGAATCGCTTAACTTTACCCAATCACCGAACATTATCCGATTACCGAGCAGTAGCAAAAACGCTTACTTTTAACAATCACTGAACTCTATCTACCCCATTGCCGAACAGTATGAAAATCACTTACCCTAAATTTTCGGTAATTGGGTACTATTTGAGGGGTGCGGTCAAGAGTCTCCCGGTCAAAAGCCTCCCGGTCACGACCCTCCCCCCCCCCCTCCCCAGTCATGAGCCCCTCTAGGTTATAAGCCCCCCCCCCAGGGTCACAAGCCCCCCCCCCCCCTCCCTCCCTGTTTTTTTAATCATTATTTACCTAGTTAAACAAATGAAGAACTACTGAGATAGAAATAACTGAGAGACTGTGAGAGTTGCTAATATAGTTTGTTGTATCCGCTATAGTTTGTCGTACCGCACACTTCATCATTGTTTAATGACCTGGCAGGGTGCGGCAGACCCCCCGATAAATTATATATTTTAAATTTAATCAGGATTAAATAATATAAGTAAACTAGCGGAGGCATACCTTCGCCTCCGCTTTGACCCGTTCTCTCCCAAAATTCAAGAAACTGCTATCTGGATAAAAACCAATTGTCCCACCAAGTTTAAGGCAATATGGTACAATACTTTTTGAGTTATCGAGTTATAAATGACCTACGCATTACTGAATACAAAAATACTACGCATTACTGAAACTACCTATAACTCACAAAACTTTACACAATCACCGAACACTACCCTATTACCGAACGTAATCAGTTTTCAAAATCACTGGACTTTGCTTAATCACCGATCACTAACTAATTACCCAACGATAACAAAATCATTTACTTTCCTAATGAATAAGGTTTATAAATCCAATTACCAGACAACACTAAAATTACCCTTTTAGGCAATTGAAGGCATATAACCCATTTAACTGTTTACCTGTCGCTGTAACGAACGGTAATGAACGATACCGGACGCTTTTTAGGCAATTAACACATATACAAACCATCAAATATGTAACCTTATCCTTTAAATAAGTAAATTATTGTACACTAAATGATATAAATAATTAAATACAATGAACAGGGCGGTACTAGATAGTACCGGGTGGTACCGGACGCTTCTAGATGCCTCAAAACGCTCCCGGACGCTTTTTAATTAGGCAATTAACAAATATACCTGATTGTCGGTCGTTAATCATTAAATGTGTATATTACTATTCACCAAATGATATAAAAAATCATGCACAGTGTACAGGGCGGTACTAGATATTACCGGACGCTTCTAAACGCTTCCGGACGCTTTTGTACCTTTAAAAGCGTCCGGCAGCGTTTACTATCAAATAAGAAACCGTAACCTTTAAATATGTAAATTAACATTCATCATATGATCTAAATAATAATGTACACTGTACAGGGCGTCATTACATACTACCGGACGCTTTCGGACGCTTTTTAGGCACACCCCTAGTAGCAGATATTCCATTCATATAAATTAATTAATATACCTAATTATATTAAATTTGTTATTATTTGATTACATATCTTTTAAATATAATTAATGTGGAACACTTGATTATTTATTACTATTCCTACCCATCAATAATCAATAAAAAATATTTATTCTGTTTTCAATCGTGTAAAATATGTCATCTATTTTCGTGAGGAATAATGATAACCAGCGTTGAATTTTATTTTTCATTTTCTAATTTTCGTCATATCTCGAAAAATATTTCGAATTTCGAAAAACGGTTAACGCAGTTATTTTTGTAGACCATTTTTACATGTCGTAGATATTTTTTCGACTCGATTACTGCAAAATTTATTTTTTCATTTGTTCCGTATGTTACCATGTATTTCCCGGTTTGAATTAAATCCCTATGTATTCCATTAAAATTTAAAATTCGAATAATTCAAAAACCCGTTCGAATTTCGTAAAACAAATCAATAGCGTTCTGTAGGACAATAGACCGAAGGTTTCCAGAAAATTTCAGCCCACTCTGTTGGATAGTCTCTGAAAATATCCTGGAAAAAGTATGTCGAATTAATTCCTATGTATCCCATTATAAATCAATTGTTAATAATTCGAAAACCCGTTTGAATTTCAAAAAAATCTTTTAGCACGTTAAATTCGACACGACTTTCTAAAAAGTTGTAAATTTTCAAGTTTCTAGGTCTAACCGTTTGTGAGTAATATTGCTCCAAGTAACACACAGACAGACACACACACATTTATGATCTATACTGTCGTATAGATCATAAATTATCATATGAGATAGCTGTATAAATAACTACAAATTATAAACATTATTCAAATAATTAAATTCTCTCTGGATCTAACCGTTTGTGAGTAATGATGCTCCAAGTAACAAACAGACAGACAGACACACACACAAATACACACACAGATGTAGCGTATTATATATATATACTAGTGGGTACCCGTGCAAATTGCACGGTAACGTGCATATATTACTATATTTTTTTTCCTAATATATAAGTACATTTTTTATCGTGTTTGTTCATACACATTACATATCCCGGTTTCCATTACATTTCATAAGAATTAGGTACCAGTAAAGAATAATTTTCCGCCCCGTGACGTCATCAATTTGTGTAGAATACTGTCGTATAGATCATAAATTATTATATAAGATAGCTGTATAAGTAACTACAAGTTATAAACATTATTCAAATAATCATATTATGAAAAATTAAAACAATTAGCTACATCGATCAGTTCTATGCTTGAAATAGAAGAAATAAAATTCACATATATACCTAGGTAGCAGCTGATATTCAATTTATTAAATAAATTAATATAATTATGTAAAATAACTAAAATTCGTTACCAATTGATTATAAATATTTTGAATATAATTTATTTCGAATATTTATTCATATTCCAACCCGTCAATATCAATATTGAAATTAATTATTATATTTTCAATCGTGCAAAATATGTCATTTATTTTCGTGAGGAAAAATGATAACCAGCGTAGAATTTTATTTTTCATTTTCTAATTTTCATCATATCTTGAAAAATAATTCGATTTTCGAAAAACGGTTAACGCAGTCATTTTTGTTGACCATTTTTACATATTGTATATATTTTTTCGATTCGATTAATGCAAATTTTACTTTTTTATTTATTTCGTATGTTACCATGTATTTGCCGATTTGAATTAAATCCCTATGTATTCCATTAAAACTTAAAATTCGAATAATTCAAAAACCCGTACGAATTTCGTAAGACAAATAACGATAGACCGAAGGTTTCCAGAAAATTTCAGCCCACTCTGTTGGATAGTCTCTGAAAATATCCTGAAAAGTATGTTGAATTAATTCCTATTACGTATCCCATTATAAATCAAGTGTTAATAATTCGAAAACCCGTTTGAATTTCGAAAAATCCTTTAAACACGTTAAATTCGACACGACTTTCTAAAAATTTGTAAATTTTCATGTCTCTAGGTCTAACCGTTTGTGAGTAATATTGCTCCAAGTAACACACATACATACAGACAGATCTAACGTATTATATATATATATAGATTATACATTATGAAATTTTAAATAAGCACTACTTAGTTACTAGGTACGCTACAGAAACGCTAAATAAAGGCACATTGCACGCCAAGTAAATGTAAAAAGAAAGAGATCACTTCACATCAATGTTCAACAGCACAGATAAAATTGTCGATACGTCTTACCACTGCAACAGACAATGCACAAAAGGCTTCACCATCAGAATGCTTGGTGAAACTGGAACGCAACAGGTGGGCTGTAACAGGTGGGGTGAACACCTGTTTTATTAACATAATTATCTATTAGTAGTCAATTCAATTAACTAAAGCATTATTTCTATTCATGCTGTTTCTATCTAGTGTCATAACTACAGGGTCTCTTAACTAAATTGGGATTTTTTCATCCATTTTGGAATTTTCTGGTTCAAAGGATGAAATTGGTAAAAAATTATATAACTTTTGCATTTATTTCTGTAATCCTTTGAATTTCAACACGATTATTCAATATGAAAATCCTTTCGCTTCGATAATTTTGGAGATCCTCTTGCCAAACGTGAATATTTCTTTTTTATTTTATCGGTATCAATAAATCCGAAATGCTCTTCGAATGACTGTCTTCAGATAGTTAACATCAAGGTGTGAATTAACGTTAGACTGTCCGTCGATTACTCAAACATGACTACTAATATTGTAGTTTCTACGAATGGTTCTAGGACAATTCGCCGCCGGACAATTCGCCGCGGACAACTCGCCACTATAGAGTACAACTCGCCGACAGGACAACTTGCCGCGTAATTTATGTTATACCGGCGTATATATCATTTACCTATATTTAAAAGTATTATAATTTAAACAAGGATTTATTTTTATACGCTGAAGACTGACGTAAAACAATAGATGATGACAAATTTCAAAATTCCAATTTATTTGTTTCTTTTGTTGTCATACCTTAAATTTTTTAGAGCTATTGATTTAAATTTAGTTAAGGGGTTAACGACTGCCTCGAAACCAAGGACCTTGTCTTTAACGTCAAAATTAAGTTAAATACTAGATTACGTGCTGTCGGTAGAGCGCATACCTTCGCCGCCGCTTATCCGTTTGCAACCAAAATCTAATAAACCGGTGACTGGATAGTGACCAATCGACCCACCAAGTTTCATGCAATATGGTTCCACATTTTATTGAGTTATAAATGACCTTGACCTTGACCTTTGACCGGGTCGCTCCCAAAATACTAGCAGCAGGTCACTGGACATGGACCAATCATTTCACCAAATTTCAGGCAATATTGTTAAAGACTTTTTCAGTTAATCGAATAACCAGATGATAAATAAATAAATAAATTCCGATGAAAATATGACCTTCCCGCATTCTGCGAAGGTAATCATATTAATTCTTGAATTGTCCTAGCGGCGAATTGTGCTGGTGGCGAGTTGTCCTCAGGGCGAATTGTCCGCGGCGAATTGTCCGGCAGCAAGATGTCCGGTCACCTCTACGATTCAAACACTCCACTGTGTTGATCTTAAGTAAGTTTCGATGAAATGAGGTGGCGTGCCTCACTTAAGGGCCGTACACACGCAGGGTTTTTTCAGTCTTTCCACCGGACTTTTTGCTAAGCTCCTCCCACTTTTTCCACGAGACTTAAATTTTGCACCGAAAGTCCGAGACTTTTCAACAACCTACATGTTCTATTATTTTCCCCCAATCAAGAGATGCAATTTTGGAAATCTTCGTATAGCTACTGTCAACTCATAAAATATATTGTAAAATAACACGATTGGTGTTCATTTTTAACCAATCTTTGCTCCATCAATTTCTTTACCTTTGAGGTGAAGAATTCTCATATTTTCCTTTTTTATAAAAGACTGCCAGTAAAAATTGATAATACCTAGTTATGTTTCTTTAAATTTTTTTTTAGTATAGTATATTTTAGTAAAATAAATATTACTATCTTTATTTTATTTATTTCAACATATTACCTATTAGCTAATACCTTTATTTTATTTATTATAACGCAATACATATTGTACCTAGTACCTATACGTATTAATTGATACTTTTACCTAAACTTTATATAATAGCTAAATTACATTTTTTGAGTGGATTAGATTAATCATTAAATCAAATGAAGCGAAATAAACTTCATAAAAATTATCAAACTACGTTAATTAGTAACTAAATAATCTTAGTAATGTAGGTAGGTAGTTCTCCAGTAATTAATTAATCTTGGTAAAAGTAACTAACCTATATAATTAGTAAATAACTAACCCAGGTAATTAGTAATTTTAACTATCCTAGGTAATTAACAGTTACTAACTACCTATAACCTAGGTTAGTTACCTAGTTTAAAAAAATAGAGGAGGGCTTATGTCGCCGATATGAGTAGCTAATTGCACGACATGTTAATCCACGAGATTAAAAAGTCAATCCACGTGTGGACGCTATTGACTTTTGAATCAAAAGTCTGGTGGAAAAGTGGAGAAAAAAGTCTGGTGGAAAGACTCAAAAAACCCTGCGTGTGTACGGCCCTTTACCAAGACTGCAAAAATCATCACAGAAGCATTAATTTTTCACCGAATCACAAGAAGAAATTCTGAAGAGTCACGAGCAACAACTCCCGTGTTATTGCCGGGATCCGGAGAATTTATCGAAAGCGAATGATTGAATGGAAAATTGATCGCAAAACAATAGATCGAATGGAGAATTGATCGAACTAAAATTGATCACAATTGCAAATAGATCGTTTTATATTAATTAGACGATGATAACTAAACCATGGATAACCAGAGAAACTTACAAGCAATATATCTCTATTAGTGATCAATGTTTTATATTAGTTAGTTTATTAGTTACTGTTAGTTTTATTAGTTTTATTAGTTAGTTTTATTTATTAGTCATTAGTTTTATTAGTTAATGTTTTATTAGTTACAATGTTTTATATATAATAAAACATTTCTTTAATCAACTGTTTTGCTCTAACAGAGATTTATATCTCGTGAAATATATTATAATTTGGAGAACTCTTAGATTTCATAGTTCTAGAATCTACATATTTCTAAATAACTTCTAAAATGAAAGTTAAATCATTAATTTAGTATGTGTTTAACGTCAACTTCGAAAATAAATGCCATATCACTGACGTCAAAAGAAAATTTAATACAAGGGACTGGAAGAAGAAATATATCAGACTGCCAACTAACAGGCATAATTTTCTACGAGTAAAAAGATAATTACCAGTTTTCTATGAAATTTCTTTTAAGGAGATACTAATACAAATGTGACAGAACAAAACTAAATACAAGAAAATACGGAAATATAATTAATAAATATTAATGCATGGAATTATTGGTTCAAATAATGATGGTTCAAACTATAAAAGAACTAGATTATGTGCACTCGGTAGAGCGCATACCTTCACCTCCGCTTTGACCCGTTCTCTCCCAAAATTTAAGAAACTGTTAACTGGATAATAACCAATCGTCCCACCAAGATTCATGCAATATGGTACAATACTTTTTGAGTTATCGAGTTATAAATGACCTTGACCTTGACCTTTCACCGGATCGCTTCCAAAATTCTACCAGATCATTCCTGGACATTGACCAATCGTCTCATCAAATTTCTGAAAGTTTGGTTGAATACTTTTGGAGTTATCGAGTTGCAAATGGCCTTGACCTTGATCTTTGATCTTTGACCTGATCGTTCCCAAAATCTAACAAAATGGTTTCTGTATATTGACCAATCGCCCCACCAAGTTTCATTCAATATGGTTAACACTTTTTGAGTAATAACTTATAAATGACCATGACCTTGACCTTTGACCAAGTCGCTCCCAAAATTCTAGCAGCAGGTCACTGGACATTGACCAATCGTTTCACCAAATTTCAGGCAATTTGGTTGAAAACTTTTTTGAGTTTAGCGAATAACAAGATGATAAATAAATAAAGTCCGATGAAAATATGACCTTCCCGCATTCTGCGAAGGTAATAATTTGACTTTATAGCTACTGTGCTAGAACAACTGAGATTATGAGTTAGTAGGTATTTATAAAGCAGTGAAACAATGGAAAAAGACAAAGAAAATTGAATAGCTATCGATCTATATTGATTATTTTGTTTCTGAAAATGAATTACATCAAAGTTAAGTTTATGCCTCCTTTTTTTTTTTTTTTTTTTTTTTTTTACTGCACTTTGACAGAAAAATGATTTTTCATCAGTTAACATTCTCTCTCTAGAATAAATTCAAATAATACCTAGAAAATAAAGAAATTATTTACGTAACTATAAACTAATGATAACTTTGATATTTCTCTGATACAAAGAAAAATATATTTTTTTTGAACAACTGTGCAACCTAGTTGCAAGTTCCCATGCAGAACTCTTACATGGTCTCCAACCTTCCCCTACAGCTCTCCAACGACCACCTAGGTAGTGACCACACAACCGTGATGTGACAACTGTAACAACAAATGCACTAGAGTTTTTGGGAAGCATATCACAAAAATACAAGCCTCAGCTTGCTTGCTTGCTTGCTTGCTATAGCAGAGCATGAGTCCAAACAGTAACATTGCCGTTTGGAATGAAAAACCACTGACCCATCCCTAGATTTTCTGAGAGTACATGATTCACCAGTTCACTACAGTGTCATTAATCCTCTGTGAGCCGATCGCACAGAGAAAGGAAGCGTGTCTTCGTCAAACCAGAAGATTCTGATACTCCTCGAACAGCAATAACGCAATGAGCGACAATTTGCGCGCAGTTCACTATATTTTCAAAGAAAATCTGAACACCAGAATGACCCTAACCCTCTAGAATAAATGTTCATTTTAAATTCCAAATTGTATAGAAAAAGATCATTTACCTAAATAATTTTAAAATCCTTTACTTTAAAATCAGCTTCAAATTTTTATTAAAATCTTACTTATGAAAACTGAACCATGAGCGGTATATCTACTTATATTTTCTGTCAGTACCTACTTAGTTTATTAAACATTTATTATCAATATCATTCTATTTTTAGACCTAGCATAGGGGATACACCTTAGCTATCTTCCTCACATAGACTCATCTTAGGGATCAAGAGTTTGGCAAGGTAAATTGATTTTACAGTGGTTAAATTATTACCGAAATTTAGTGCCACAACCTTGAGTACCATACAGTTCTAGGACAAAAACTCCTGTGGTCATAATCTATCCATGTAAAATAAGGCAATAATCTCCCTAGTCTTCAAATCCTGTGTAATGAATAAAATTCATATTCTGTGAAATTAAAAAGATATCTATTCAAAACTCAACGTTCCCAATTGTGTATTTTTCTATATCTAAAAGACTATATACAAACAGAATCTTCAAGACCCTTAGTTTCTCACATTTTTCTACATATCTTGATGGAATTAGGAGACTGGAAGATTCCAAACAACTAGCCCCTAGAATCAAGAAGCCCGTTCGTGGCCAGAGTGATATAAATTCATACATATTTCTCTTTGAAAATCTCTTTGACGACGTTAACTGACAGTTTTCCATCTACAATTTTTTTCTTTCGGTTGTCTGTCCCATTTTCTTTGCGCTGGGCTTCACAGAAGAATAGTGACCATGTTTCATTCATGAGATCAACAGATATTCGATGTTGGTGTACGTTGTTTCATTCAACTATCAGGCTTAGATATTTTTTGGGAAGGTGAGGGTTTAATCCGGAAGGACCTGAAATGAAAGCCAATAGGTTAGGTACGTAACGAATCTCTTCCTAACCAACAATCTAAATGAAATGAATGAAGGACTCCAATGATAAGTCATAACCCTACAGCCACATTACAAATTAAAAATATTCGCAGATGAGAAACCCAAAAGTGGCCATGTGGATTACAATCATTGATATAATCACCAGTTACAATATACAATCACTAGATACAATTTACAATCACTAGTTCCAGTATACCATAACTAGTTGCAATAACTAGTTTTTCCCACATCCGTTAGCCAGTACATAGCTTAGTTTCTTTCCCATGTCAATAATACCAGTTAGGAAGGCCTTGAAAACAGGATATTTAGGATTTTCCTTAATTTAATTACTAACACTATTCGTACACGCATTAGCTACATGCACTAGCTAAATGCACTAGCTACATGCACTAGCTACATGCACTGGCTACAATCATGAAGTGCTGGTACATCACTAGGTACATGCACTAGGTACTTCAATACGTGATAAAAATCTCTTAGGGTATACCTTAGATATTGCACAACCTTGTCTGGCAGTTAACCTCTGGAAATAAACCACCTGGGCCTCTTTAACCCTCTGGTGTGTACTTTAACCCTTTATCTACAACTGTTGGTG
This sequence comes from Caprella mutica, assembly GCA_947561585.1. Classification (NCBI taxonomy): domain Eukaryota; kingdom Metazoa; phylum Arthropoda; class Malacostraca; order Amphipoda; family Caprellidae; genus Caprella; species Caprella mutica. The sequence goes on along the minus strand of CANNZV010004302.1, from coordinate 22,324 downwards.
GTTGTTTCAACTCTTCACTTTGCACTTTATTTACAACTATTGGTGGTTGTTCTAACTCTTCACTGTGCACTTTATTTACAACTATTGGTGGTTGTTTTAACTCTTCACTGTGCACTTTATTTACAACTATTGGTGGTTGTTTTAACTCTTCACTGTGCACTTTATTTACAAATATTGGTGGTTGTTTTAACTCTTCACTGTGCACTTTATTTACAACTATTGGTGGTTGTTTCAACTCTTCACTTTGCACTTTATTTACAACTATTGGTGGTTGTTTTAACTCTTCACTGTGCACTTTATTTACAACTATTGGTGGTTGTTTTAACTCTTCACTGTGCACTTTATTTACAACTATTGGTGGTTGTTTTAACTCTTCACTGTGCACTTTATTTACAACTATTGGTGGTTGTTTTAACTCTTCACTGTGCACTTTATTTACAACTATTGGTGGTTGTTTTAACTCTTCACTGTGCACTTTATTTACAACTATTGGTGGTTGTTTTAACTCTTCACTGTGCACTTTATTTACAACTATTGGTGGTTGTTTTAACTCTTCACTGTGCACTTTATTTACAACTATTGGTGGTTGTTTTAACTCTTCACTGTGCACTTTATTTACAACTATTGGTGGTTGTTTTAACTCTTCACTGTGCACTTTATTTACAACTATTGGTGGTTGTTTTAACTCTTCACTGTGCACTTTATTTACAACTATTGGTGGTTGTTTTAACTCTTCACTGTGCACTTTATTTACAACTATTGGTGGTTGTTTTAACTCTTCACTGTGCACTTTATTTACAACTATTGGTGGTTGTTTTAACTCTTCACTGTGCACTTTATTTACAACTATTGGTGGTTGTTTTTACTCTTCACTGTGCACTTTATTTACAACCATTGGTGGTTGTTTTAACTCTTCACTGTGCACTTTATTTACAACTATTAGTGGTTGTTTTAACCCTTCACTGTTGAAAAAATGGAAAAATATATAAATAATATAAAAATCAAAAAATAATATAAAAGAATATAACAATAGACAGCGAAATATTATTTTATTTTTTGGATTGTAAAGAAATATTCAGTCAATAAAAATTTTCCTATATAGGTATATTATTTTCGATAGTATATCACATACCAAAAATAATTATTCATGAGAGTAGTTTACATTGCAGTGGAATTGTTAGTTTTTATTTTTATCCATCTACAGTTATCATGGATACCAATTAAATTAAAAGGTATATAACAATTTATTATGTTTCTTTATTACAAGATTGAAAAGGTGCAACCGTCCGGTAAACATATTCAAATTAAAATTTTAATTCAAAATAAAACATTAAAAAAAAAAATAAGTTTAACATAGAATTCTCTATTGACGATCATTTTTAAATTTAAAAAAAAAATTCTCTTTTACATCAGTAAATCAAAATCATTCACTAAAAGACTGACTATTTATAACAACTTATAAAAAATATATAAAAAAATGTGAAAAATTATAAAAATTATGAAAAACATTCAAAAATATATAAAAATATGAAATTAAAATTTAAAAAATTATTAATGAATGTTTAGAAAATCAAAAAATATATATATAAAAAAATTATAAATTATTATAAAAAAAACATAGATAAAATAACTATTTAAAAAATTAAGGAAGAATGTTAAGAGAATAATAATAAATATTATAAAAAAAATATTAAAAAATTATTAACCAATTATAAAAAGATTATAACAAAATAATAAAAATGATGAATTATAATGTTTTCTAAAAATACAATCTTAATATAAAACACCTACAGTCTATCTATCGTCCTTTGTCGGACAATATTATTTTTAATGCTAAAATATCATCAATATTTACCGTAATGGACAATAAGAGAAATTACGAGTTACAATAATTTTAAACAAGGAAAATATATAGGTGATTATTTTGGTGATTATTATCTTGAATGTATTATTATTTTTTATTACATTTAAGCCACTTGAATACAAATTACTTAAAATGTAAAGAAAATAGAAGATGTTAAAAATAAATATAAAATTCAAATACTTAAACAATTTAAAATCTATTTTTAATTTGATTTTGAGGTTCCATTGGTAGTAGGTAAATTCCCCCACGGAAAGTTATTAATATTTTAATAATATTTTTTTTAATTCAAACTTTGAAGATTTAAATATTATTTATTTTTAAGTTTTACAAAATAAGTTCTATAAATATTTTTAAGTTTCAAAAGTAATTTTAATTTAAAAAGTAACTTTAAAATTAAATTATAGTAAAAGAAAAATTTTAAGATTCAATAAATAATTTGAGTTTTAAAAAAAATTATAAGTTTTAAAAGTAACTTTAAAATTTTAATACAAAGTCAAAGATTTTAAAAATATGTCATGATTTGAAAAATAATATTAATATTAAAAAAAAAATTATAATTAAAAAAAATATATATTTATGAAAATTGAGATTTAAATAACAATTTTAAGATTTAGACAATAATTAAAAAAAAATAATGTTAATTTTAACGTATGTAAATAATAGCCATTCCCATTACTAGTGGTAATTCCAGTGACCTATAAGACTATTTTTCACTTCCTAACTTAAATTCCTCCAGTTTAGATATTTAGCAATAGTTGTGATATTAGTTAGCGTGCCATTGGCGGCTTTTGACCGCTCGCCCGCCCTCCCATTGGCGGCTTTTGACCGCCCTCTCACAGGGCCCTCAATTGACCTCGAGAACTTGAGGTTAGCTTTCAGAGACTGTAGGAGCTCAGTACATCATCAGACGTCTTTCAGTCAAGACAGGAACTAACCTAGTGTCTAGAATGCTGAACCTAGTGATCTTAGCTGTGGCCCTAGTGCCTCTAGGTGAGTAAAGTGTAGCCTAGGTGAGTAGAGTGTAGCCTAGGTGAGTAAAGTGTGGGTGAGTAAAGTGTGGGTGAGTAAAGTGTAGCCTAGGTGAGTAGAGTGTAGCCTAGGTGAGTAAAGTGTGGGTGAGTAAAGTGTAGCCTAGGTGAGTAAAGTGTGGGTGAGTAAAGTGTAGCCTAGGTGAGTAAAGTGTAGACTAGGTGAGTAAAGTGTAGCCTAGGTGAGTAAAGTGTAGACTAGGTGAGTAAAGTGTAGCCTAGGTGAGTAACGTGTAGCCTAGGTGAGTAACGTGTAGCCTAGGTGAGTAACGTGTAGCCTAGGTGAGTAACGTGTAGCCTAGGTGAGTAACGTGTAGCCTAGGTGAGTAACGTGTAGCCTAGGTGAGTAAAGTGTAGACTAGGTGAGTAAAGTGTAGACTAGGTGAGTAAAGTGTAGCCTAGGTGAGTAAAGTGTAGACTAGGTGAGTAAAGTGTAGCCTAGGTGAGTAACGTGTAGCCTAGGTGAGTAACGTGTAGCCTAGGTGAGTAACGTGTAGCCTAGGTGAGTAACGTGTAGCCTAGGTGAGTAACGTGTAGCCTAGGTGAGTAACGTGTAGCCTAGGTGAGTAAAGTGTAGACTAGGTGAGTAAAGTGTAGACTATGTGAGTAAAGTGTAGCCTAGGTGAGTAAAGTGTAGCCTAGGTGAGTAAAGTGTAGACTAGGTGAGTAAAGTGTAGACTAGGTGAGTAAAGTGTAGCCTAGGTGAGTAAAGTGTAGCCTAGGTGAGTAAAGTGTAGCCTAGGTGAATAAAGTGTAGACTAGGTGAGTAAAGTGTAGCCTAGGTGAGTAAAGTGTAGACTAGGTGAGTAAAGTGTAGACTAGGTGAGTAAAGTGTAGCCTAGGTGAGTAACGTGTAGCCTAGGTGAGTAACGTGTAGCCTAGGTGAGTAACGTGTAGCCTAGGTGAGTAAAGTGTAGACTAGGTGAGTAAAGTGTAGACTAGGTGAGTAAAGTGTAGCCTAGGTGAGTAAAGTGTAGACTAGGTGAGTAAAGTGTAGCCTAGGTGAGTAACGTGTAGCCTAGGTGAGTAACGTGTAGCCTAGGTGAGTAACGTGTAGCCTAGGTGAGTAACGTGTAGCCTAGGTGAGTAACGTGTAGCCTAGGTGAGTAACGTGTAGCCTAGGTGAGTAAAGTGTAGACTAGGTGAGTAAAGTGTAGACTATGTGAGTAAAGTGTAGCCTAGGTGAGTAAAGTGTAGCCTAGGTGAGTAAAGTGTAGACTAGGTGAGTAAAGTGTAGACTAGGTGAGTAAAGTGTAGACTAGGTGAGTAAAGTGTAGACTAGGTGAGTAAAGTGTAGACTAGGTGAGTAAAGTGTAGCCTAGGTGAGTAAAGTGTAGCCTAGGTGAGTAAAGTGTAGCCTAGGTGAATAAAGTGTAGACTAGGTGAGTAAAGTGTAGCCTAGGTGAGTAAAGTGTAGACTAGGTGAGTAAAGTGTAGACTAGGTGAGTAAAGTGTAGCCTAGGTGAGTAAAGTGTAGACTAGGTGAGTAAAGTCTAGCCTAGGTGAGTAACGTTAATTAGTGAAATAAATAATTGTGATTATTTAGAATCTTGTAGATAATAATTATATTTCGTTTCGAAATATTTTTTGGGGCAGAAGAATATTTAAAAAAAATTGCCTAATAATTAATTTCAACATTTAATTTGCCTGCTCTTTTTAACTTTTGTAAATTTCGATGGTTGTTTTAATGGTTGTTTCGATGGTTGTTTTGATGGTTGTTTTGATGGTTGTTTCGATGGTTGTTTCGATGGTTGTTTCGATGGTTGTTTTGATGGTTGTTTTGTACAATGGTGTGACCTCTACAACCATTAAATGTGCGAGCCTCTATCAGTCAACCAATGAATGGCAACTCTAGTCGTGAGGTGCCAAAGGTCACCAGACGATAACCAACTCAAATACACATGTGAAAAGTTATAGAGGGGAAGTTACGAATTATCGGTCAGTTCTACATCTTCGGTCATATTAGATAAAACGATATAATAATAATTATTTAAATTTTATTATATCGTTTTCTCTTTCATGACCGAAGATGTGGAACTGACTGTTAATTCGTAACTAACCCTACGAGTAATTGTAAAACAATATTTAAAAATTAAATTTTTAACTTTATTTGTAGGTTTATTTTGAATATCTATTTTCATTTTGTTTAATAAGTTTTCATCTATTATTATACACAGAATTCAAATTTCCCTTTATTGCTATATCTATATAATGCATAGTAATATATTACAATATAATTTAGTATAACTAACCTAGAATGTATATACTTTAAGAGTAAAAAGTACATCAACATAATATACTAATAAAGAAAAAGAATACTGAAAAATACCTTATTTTCAACACACTTTAAAACAACAATTTTAATATTATTTCATATTTTTTATTATTATTAAATTTTTCGGGTTATCGGACGGTTTCGAATTTCCGATCATTATCTAACTTTTATTTAAATTGGTATCCATGATACCTTCAGGTATCATGGATACCAATTTAGATAAAATTTAATCATTTTTGACATGATCGCAAATGTGGGAACCGTCTGATATATAAATATTAATTATATATACTTATCCATTATAATTAAAATAAAAGTTGAATAAAAACTACATGATCGAAAATATGGAACCGTCCGATAACTCGTAATTTACCCTAAGATCATACAGGGCGGTTGACACGTTCTAATTTCAGTGAAAGTGTTCATACTAGTATACTAGTGATAGTATTTAGATAGCATTTAGAGTGTTAGGCGTGTATTCTGTCCTCCCTTATTATCTAATTGTGACTTCCCTACCTATGATATAACATTCTTATAAATTACCTATTCTAGAAATGAAAGTAAAGCCCCTCTAAATGGGGACGTTAACCCCTCTAAATGGGGACAATAACCCCTCTAAATGGGGACGTTAACCCCTCTAAATGGTGACCTTAATCCCTCTAAATGGGGACGTTAACTCTTCTAAATGGTGACGTTAAACCCTCTAAATGGAGGCGTTAACCCCTCTAAATGGGGACGTTAACCCCTCTAAATGGTGACCTTAATCCCTCTAAATGGGGACGTTAACTCTTCTAAATGGAGACGTTAACCCCTCTAAATGTGGACGTTAACCCCTCTAAATAGGGACGTTAACGTCTCTGAATGGGGACGTTAACTCCTCTAAATGGGGACGTTAACCCCTCTAAACGGGGACGTTAAACCCTCTAAATGGTGACGTTAAACCCTCTAAATGGTGACGCTAACCCCTCTAAATGGTGACGCTAACCTATATTCATTCCCACTCTAAACTCATTTAAAATTACAGGCTTCATTTTCCAGCCATTGTTCATACTTTTCCTTTAAATATTTCGAAATAAACAAAACTTGTTTCAGAGTTATTTTTCTTTTCTATACCTTGACTATTTCAATTGCGCAATTTATTCCCAGCATTCCATTCTCTTTCACATAAAATATAAATTCACCATTTTATTTATCAAAGCCATTTTGAAATTGCAAAAATTCCTCAGCAACGAAACCTTCTTTTAAATAGTCTATTTATATTTTAAAAGATCTTTTTATAGAACATGAGAAGAATTTAATGACGTCGCTTTGATACCCTTTCCAAAAGTGTTCCCTGACCCTTTCATTTTAACTTCAGGTACCTAGGTACTATCTAGGTACTAGCTAGGTCAGGGTAATCAGCAGCACCTAGTTAGGCCACTAGATAATCTGGATCTAACCCTAGTCTCTATGTAAATTATTAATTCCAGTATTTTAATCTAACACCTTGAATATTCAAGTTTATGATTTTATTAATCCTCTTGTTGTTGTAAGTTTTAGTTAATACAATAGATCCCTATAAAAGATAATTAAATTCGACTACCTAAACTTCTTAAATTTGTAATGTTTGTTTAGATTTCTTAATACTTCACACGGCAGTACACTAATAAACTATAATTAAAATCCGACTAACCTTCTTGAAATTTGTTTGTTTAAATCATTTTTTAGTGTTCTAGAAATCAGTGTAGGTAGGTAGAAGTTTGTTAGCCTTGGCAAAAGGAAGGTTAGGTATTTTAAATTAAGGTCAGTTCATGGGCAATGACTGCGCCCTAAACAGTGGTCAGCTGCACCCACTAAACTACGTTATTGAATACCTAGATTCTATGCAATGGAATGTGTTATCACTTTTTTTGCTTCTACAGTTTTTAACGCAGAAAGAATAATAAACAAAAACTAATCTAAAGATTTCTTACCTTCGTAATACTATTCCAAGTTTCCAACTATATGTTAAATTCAGCTAGTTCAATACTTTCAGCATATAATACTTTAAAGATGCTCTATTAATTTAACACCACATAATTATGAGAGGAAGTGGAAGGTTATAAGTTCATCTGTGTAGGTCAAATTGAATGATCCTACAGTAAATGAGTATCCATGATACCATATATAAAAAGAAAACATCGAGTAGCATTGATACAATCTCTAAAGTTAATATTACTTTATGATAGTTCTCGGGGTTTGTTTTTATCAAACAATAACACAAGTAGCATTGATACAATCTCTAAAGTTAATATTACTTTATGATAGTTCTCGGGGTTTGCTTTTCTCAAAAAAAAAAGTAGCATTGATACAATCTCAAATACTTTATGATAGTTTTTCAGCAAAAAAATAACAGGTAGCATTTATACAATCTCCAATGTTAATATTACTTTATGATAGCTTTAGAGATTTGTTTTTAGCATGAAATAACAAGTAGCATTGATACCATCTCCAATACTTTATGAAAGTATTCAAGATTTTAGCAAACAATAACAGTGATGACCGCAATTCACCTCCACAGGCCTAGTTCTAAGGTAACCCTGACACTGAAAACACTCCCTGGTAATGAAATTGAGCACTTTCACTAGCAAAGAACCTTTTTAAAGAAGCTGCTTCTGAAGTTCAAGCTGCCATATCATTGCCTCTGCCCTCGTATAATGTTTATTCAAGGATTTTCCTTAATATTTAACCAAGCTATGGTATACAGCGTTTAAAGATGGATATCTTTCAATAATTATATAGTTATAAGGTATTTAGATTCTAGTTTCAAAATATTACTTAAGACCCTCCCGCGTCAAATACCTATGAAAAATAGATATTCCTTCTAACATAAATTTTACACCAATTAAATAGCGCAATTGCTTTTCCGATTTTAAATCTGTAAAATTACTACTCTTCCAGCGGCCTATTTTGGCCCTTGTGCTATTTTAAGTCTCTGTCATTGGATGGGTCGGTTTTTCGATCGGAAGGGACTCTAATAAACCTTTCAATATTTTAATTCAACCTCTTTTTATCCCAAACAGTGGCCTCACAAAGCTGTCCCCCAGAGGATGTCCACTTCTACCCCGACTCTACCTACTGTGACAGATACACAGAATGCAGAGAAGGAGTTCAGTCCGAACAACAGTGCCCCCCTGGTCTGCTCTTCAACGATAAAGTAGAAAACGGTCGCTACCCTTGCGATTACCCGGTAGATGTTGACTGTGGATCAAGAACCAAAACTCGTAAGTTGTTCATTATAATTGATGTAATAATATATCATATCTATGTAGTACATCAGAGATTCTTTAACCTTTTAAACACTAAATTAATTTTAGCGTTATAAACGATAATTTTTGTGACATTCTCGTAATATATAGGGTCACGCAGAAAAATTGTGGCACTCTAATTTTTAATTGCGGCCCTCTCAAGAGTCTCTAAAACATTCTGAACCGAAATTACTTTGAAATGTTGCATACCTACCAAAAGAATCGCAGTGTATGTTATAATTAATTGATTTAAGTTTTTAACGTGTGTTTTGAAACTATGATATTTCTGTTGTTTAGAGGCAGCAGTTAGTTAGTGTACCGCAATTTACCTGCATGACCCTAGGTAAAGAAAGAATACTGAACAATAAAAGAGCAAAAAATAAATAAATTTAGTTAACAATTATGCTTAACTAATTTAAGAGTACACATGTGCTCTAATATGTGAAAGAGTACACATTTGTTTATCGAGTCGTTTAATGAAGGTATCTCAAAAAACTTCGCTAAATACATCATTTGAAAGAGGACATAGATGTAGTCTTAAGACATAACTGGTAAATATTACTAAAAAAATTGGGTAGCCTGAAATTCTATCTAAAAATCACTAAATTATATGTTATCAGTTGCCTAAAGATGAATCTGAACTTTTGAAAAATCTTAATAGGTTGATTCGGTGATTCGATATCGAGGATAATAGTCAAAATATGAAAATTTCCTCTAAAAAATTTTAAACTTTTTTACACATAAGATTAAATATTTCTAGAATTGTAAAATATTTGAAAGCCTTAAATCTATTCAAACAATTTCCGTTTTCTTGCACATCTAGAATTTCATTCATTTTAGTTTCATCTAAGAATAGTTGAGGAACGTCTCAGTACTCTAACATTCACAGTACTCGGCAAGTGGGTGTTAACACAGGTCATAAACCTATCTGACCTTTAGAAGTCTTGTTATTTTACCTTTGTTAACTTCTGTTTTCCCATTTGACGTTATTAAGTGTTTGAATAGTAGTACCTACAACGTTCCTATGTAGTATAAAAGAGAAGAGTCTAAAAATCACAGTTTTCTTATTTTTTATTATTTTCAAATATTACAAATTTGTCATCGTGTACCCAGACCAATTTTAAAATATCTACAAACATTACAATTATAGTCAAGTTTATTTTTGGAAATAAGATATAAAAATCAATACAGCTGCACATTTCTTTGATTGTACGTTCTTGTAGAATTGATTCCACAATCATCATTCGCATTGGTACCTAAGTGAAAAATGGTTCAAAACCTTATTAAATTTCAGAGGCTGCCGTACCTACTGCTAACTGCGGTAACCAATGGGGTTATTTCGGCTCCGGCAGAAGCGACGAATGCGGCTACTTCTTCAACTGCGTTGATGGCAGAGAATTCGAATTCAACTGTCCCGAGGGTCTTGCTTTCTCCTCCGCCACTTACAGATGTGAATACCCAGAGGAAAGTCCCGACTGCGACGCTGAAGGTGAGACAAATGGAGATTCTGGTAGCCAGAGGTAAAGTAATTTCGGTAAATTCCTAGTTCGCGTCCCTATTTCATTCAGGGACGTGAACTATGAACCGATCCAAATACCCCCTTCCTAGTTCACTTCCCTAATTGAATTAGGGACGTGAACTAGGAATTTACCAGAATTTTTTTCCAAAAAATTTCTTAAACTTGTGGAAATTCAAAATATTTACAACATCCCAAAGTACAGCATGATTCAAAATACTAAACTAAACAAAAAAGATGATGCAGTATAGTCTAAAATTATTCAAAATATTTTCTAATATAGTATTCTTTAAAAAATCGTTCTGAATTTAAAAGCAGACATTGAGTATGTAAATTTTCAGGAATACTGTTAAAAAGATGAATTACCCTTTGAACAATAAACCTCCATTTCATCTTTTATGGACTTTTTTCTTTAGTCGGAAGGGCCGTACACACGTAGGTTTTTTTAAGTCTTTCCAGCAGACTTTTTGCTAAGCTCTTCCTACTTTTTCCACGAGAATATAAGAAAAAATAAATAATTATTATATCGTTTCTTCTTATATTCTCATGGAAAAAGTAGGAGGAGCTTAGCAAAAAGTCTGGTGGAAAGACTTAAAAAACCCTACGTGTGTACGGCCCTTAAGAATTATGGTGAAAAATTGAAACAAAGATAACTCTATTTAGACCTTTTTCAATATCTTGCTCTAACACTCAATAAGAATGAGATTTGGTTCGTAGTTATTTTGTTTAGTTTTGCTTATAAAGGACATTGCAATAATGCACTTCCATATTAGGATCTTCTTGAATAGACTTGCAAATCATTTTATTAAGATTCGTTGATAGATATTTAGTAGACAGTTGTGTTCATACAAATATCATGAAAAGTTAAAACTAGAGTTTTTTTAAATTAAGATCAGTTTGATTCAACTACATATTATCCATCAGCTTTGATATTGAAATGAACCATAAGAAGATCATATTTTAAATTTTCTCGGTAAATTCTATCCAGCGAACGGTGTGTGTGACACTTTTCGTCACATTCTTTGACTTTGTGTATACGGTATAGTTCGCTGCATGACAATTTCCCACTTGGGCAATTTTCCGGCCACATTATACACATATATATGTACAAAACTATCGACTGATTTTCCTCCATTTTCAGCTTATCTTGGATTTTCATGCCCCAATACCCCTGACGAGTCCCAGTTTCTGAAAGTGGGCACACCCCGCTACAGGTCTTCCAGAGACTGCAGGCAGTACTTCATCTGTGTTGGATCATCTCCAAGACTCCAGGTCTGTGATTTGGGTCGTGTCTTCAACGACCAGATCTACGGTTGTGATGAGCCAGAGAACGTTAACGAGTGGTAAGTTAGACCTAGTGGGTACCGTTCACCACGTGGAAGTAAAATAAAAAAAGTCACATTACTAACAGTGGCATCGCTCGAAACTGATAAATTCTGTTTGTGATTGGTCGGATTAAAAAGAAGGTCTCATATAGAATTAAACCTTTCTTTCATTGCTATCATCTGTGCAAAATACCTGATAGTTCATATGCAATATATAATAATAATGCTAAACCAATAATATACATAGACTGAAATGGAAGTTATGCAAATTCAATTACAATCTTACACTAGAATACGCCATCGATTCTCGAATCGGTGAAGTTTAATAAAATAAACAATTTAGCAATGCTACTTCTCTATGCATTGTCCGAATTGGTGAAGCATTGTAATACATGGGTCTAGATCAAGTGATTCCAGTCATTTGATCCCCGTATACCAATCGATATCTGGTCAAATAGTACTGGGATCAATTGACCAGGGATCAAATGAATGGGGATCTTTTGACAGGGAATAAATTGATTGGGCAAAAGCAGTATATACTTTGAAGTACTACTACTTTTCTATCGTCTATTGATACTTGATCGACTTAGTAAATATTATCAGATATTTCGTTTTTCACAATATCTCTTTTTCCTTGGCAGCAAAAGCTACTACCCAGCCGAAGAACTGAAAGCCATCAGAGAGAACAAAGCCATCGAAGCTAAACTTAGAGCCGAGAGGAAAGAGAGGTTCCTCGCTAGGATCAACAAGAGAAATTAATCATTTAAACTAACATTAATTCATTCGAAACTGAACAACGTCAAAGGCCTAACAAGTTTTATTTAAAATTTCGAAATGCCATAAACACTAAACAGTTCCTACCTTTCACACGAGCGTTTTTTCTCAGAAGATGGTGCATAAAAAACGCCATAACTGAATAAACATATGATTTTGCATGTTCGCTTAGATTGGGCGTTTTTCATGATGCTTCTTTGTTGAAAAAAACGCCACATGTGAAATAGGTATAAATGATTCATTTGTTTTTATTGGTATATGAATAACTCAAAATTTTCAGATTCTTGTGATACCGTATATTTAACTTATATCATATTCATTATCATTATTAATTATGTAAATCATCCTTTCATGCATATTGAATAATTTTATACATACATTGGTTTATTTTCTATCTTCCAATTGATATGTAAATATTGTATTGTAGAAAAGATTCTTCCTATAAAATTCAAATTCATCATCAGTGTAAGTTATGAATAAAGTTATAATAATTGATTGGGAAATTTTATTTAGAAAAATTGACTAGGTTTTGATACACCAATCATATTTCTATTCATTATCTGTAGTATAGAATGTTATAAGTAGGGCCCTGACTTTCAGGACCTTCAAAAAAGGCAATTTAGGACCTAAAAAGAAAATTTAAGACCTTAAAAACTAAAATTTAGGACCTAAAGAGGCAACTTAGGACATAAAAATGGCAGTTTAGGACTGTATAGACATTTCAAGACAGTAAAAACGAATCTTAGAACTTATAAAGGCATTTTAGAACCGTAGATAGGCAATTTAGGACCTAAAAAGGCAATTTAGCACCTTAAAAACGCATTGTATAGCTTATAAAGTTATACATATACTTTTAAGACTAATAAATATGTGTTTACGACGTGTAAATCTATATTTTAATATATTAAATTGACAGTTTGAGCCATTTTTCTTATGAGTATTTCAAATTAAAACAAAGGTAAACTCTCACAGAAGACCAACGTCGTACTACGTAGAATCACGAATCTCGTATTTTACTATAATATTTTGAAACTGTACAAGAAAAAACTCGTACGGATAATACACAATACTGTTCTCAGTTATTCTAGTGTAAATATTATAAATATTTCTATGTTTAATACATCTCTTTTTGAATATTGTATTACATTTACTATTCGTCATTTTACCTTTTTTTCTTTGAAGAGACGGCTAAAAAAATTGGTATGTAGAATTACAGAACTATGTATGTAGATTCAATGAAAACTATGATAATTTTTGCGGCATCTTAGAACTTTTTGGCATTTTAGGACTTTATGGCATTTTAGGACTTTTATGGAATTTTGGAGTGTATGGCATTTGCCTGGGTTCTAGTTATAAGTGAGATGTGTTCCTAACTTCCTATGTTACTAACATTGTCCTGTACTTAACTTAATTACAATTTACACTGTACTCATTGGGGTACTTCCTCTGTCCCAATATTACAAGCATTTACACTAAGTAGTAAGCGGTTCTAAGTTAGGTAAGTCTGGTGCGTAGGGAATAAGGTTGTGCAAATGTTCCGTTGTTAGACAGTGTGTGAAACCCTTGGAATGATCCCTGGTGTCCCAGCCTACCCAAGGGAACAGGTGACAAATATTGGTTCCAAGATCCCTCATCATAGACTCCAGCTTCTCATGTTCGAATGGTATGTTGGCATGAAGAATTAACGAAGCCTTTTGGTCTTTCGGGTCAACGATTACCTAAAAAATGGAATGATAAAATGCAAGAATTTTTAATTAAAACAAAATTTAGGTACTGACTTGCTTGAAATTCTCCCCATGATGTTTTTGATAATAGAATAAAGGTGCTAGCTTTTTTTCACCTATACGTAATTCACAAAATGAAGCTAATTCCCTTATTACTATGGTTGTGGCAATATGTTTTTTTTAAATCATAGATCGTTAGAATACAATAGACGAAACGAAAAAAAAAATGATAATATGGTATCGAATACTACTCACCGCTGGTTTAGAACAATACAATACCGTTTAATTCTATCCATCTATAATACTTTCGGGATCTATGATTTTAAAAGCCTTTTGTCACAACCCTACTTATTACTAACTAACCTTCCACGTTATCGCCGGCACAGGTATTCTTGCTTTGTCTGCTTCCAAGTAGAGTTCGGCTGCCTGGCCACTCTTTTCTTCGGGTAGAGCCATCACTCCTGAAGTACCAGTGTAAACCATCAACGTACGGCCTCCTGATGAAGATGCTAGAACTCGAACAGTTTCCTCTAGTTGCTGAAATAGAAATATTTTTTTAGAGCTATACTAAAGGCGATAAAGAACTCGAATGATAGGAATTATTAAACTTGTAATTCATGTAATTAATAATATCTTAAGTTTTGTATGAAAAATTAATGTAGTTTGCTATATCTGCTAGTTTGTTGTACTCCACACTTTATAATTTTTTAATGACCTGAGAGGAGGGTATGGGGAGGGGAGAGGGGGCATGCATATATGTACTAATTGGGTGTCGGACCAATAAATATTAACCATATTAAGTTCCTGATTTTGAGTAAATAGAGATCATTTTTCAGTTTCTATAAATGGGATTCTTAATAACTAGGAACATTAAATCATAGCGACAATTGGCCTTAGTTTAATCTATGCACTTATAACAAAATATCCGTATTTTGTAATTGCTAACTCACTTTCCAATTGCCGTTATTGATTGCCTGCCACTGAGGCACCACATTACTGTAGTAGTAGGTAGCGTCCTGTTCTGGTAGCAAAGAATAGTCTGCGTCAGGAGAGAGATGTCCCCTGGCTAAGAAATTGCTTCCTCTTCTCGAATTTATGCCTTTGATGCCGAACTTCTTCCCAATTGACTTGAGAACAAGAAACCAAAAGATTAGACGATTGAAAGTTGAATAGTCATATAGCGAACAGACCCAGTTAATGAATAGCCTTATATTTCAGTATCAAAAAATAGATATACACAGACCCCGCTTTAAGTTTAACATTGTTAGTCCAATCTTTTCGTTTTCTATTAACAAAAATCAAGTAACATTTACATAGTAGACTAATACAATATACCACATTTTGTATGGTTCTTTCAATGTAAATAAAATTGTTTAAAAATAATTTTCCGGTACAGCTGATATATGTAAGCTGGGGGTCAACTCCGCTTTAAGTCGTCCCATTATAAAAGCGTGGATTACTTAAAACGGGGTCTGCCTATATCATATTAAATTTACAACAGTTCTCAAATAAATTCGTCATTTAGGTAGGTTATAGTTTAATGTAAATTTATAGGGCATTCAATCCTAGGAGATTTCGTTAACTCGTAATTAAAATATCACTTATTTTCATCTGGCGTACTGTTTTCTGTGAAACCCGTTTGTAGAATCTCTTAACAGACGATTTAAACAGTGATCCGGTCTTGAAAGAAGGTCTTCTACTGTCCGTCACTTTGGAATCCAAAGCTCTGCAAATTATATTTTGAAATTGTATGTATTGATCAACATTTCATCATAATGTATTTGTTCCCGCGTAGTAGAAAATATAGTATATTTAATATGGTTGATTTAACAAAGTAATTTAGAAATTGAAATTATACCGTTGATGGAAAAAGGAAGTAAATACAAGGGACTTCGAATAAATAACCAACCATGAAGGAACAATTTCAAACCTACATTCGGTACCAATGCTTAAGGACTGAAATTCCAAAATGGAGAAATCAAGTATCCGGATAGAGCCTTTGTTTGCGGTAAGCTATTGCAGGTAATATACAATATGCACAGTGTCGGGGAGAACCGGGAGCATTCGGACGGAGGGATAGTTTGGATAACTCATTTAAACATGTTTATAATTGTTGGAACTACCTCTTATTGCAACTGAATGTGTGGGAGGCGTTACCCGTCAGCTATTTGAAAGATCCAGTGCGGAGATGCAGTGTGTCGCCCCGAGGTGTAATTTACTGTTTTCTTCAATATTGATGTAATTTTTCGTGATTCAATTGGATCGTGTGTGGACTATATGAATACGAAACTGATTCTCAATCTCAAAGGTATGAATTATATCAATATTTTATGTTATGTTTGGTGTGTTAAAATAATTATACAAATGAAATTAGAAAAATGGTGATGTTTTTAATTTTGAAGTGTCATTTGGGATGGTTCGGACACTTCTGTTTAGGTTGGTTCGGACGGTGTCCGAACCTTCCCTCTGAATCCGATTCAGTCCACCATTACAATTTATTGAAGTAATTCTTATTAAAAACGACATTCTGAACTATTTTAATTGACATAACATTCGTTTATAAGATTAGTTGCAACTTTTAATATTAGTGTCTTTATTTGACAGTTTGGCGATCGGATTCATGCTTTTTCATTATAAAAGGAAAACCGACAGAGGTATTCAAAGAAGGTATTCAAAAAACATTTGATGAATTCCAAAAGGTTTATCTGTCAGAAAAGCTGCTGAAATTGGAGGTGTATAGCAAGATCGGGGTACGGTCAAGAGCCCCCCCCCCTTCGGTCAAGAGCCCCCCCGGTCACGAGCCCCCCCCCCCGGTCATGAGCCCCCCTAGGTCATAAGCCCCCCCCCCCCCCGGTCACGAGCCCCCCCTCCATGTTTTTTTAATCCTCATTTACCTAGTTAAACAAATGAAGAACTACTTAGATAGAAATAACTGAGAGTTGCTAATGTAGTTTGTTGTATCCGCTAGATTGTTGTACTGCACACTTCATGATTGTTTAATGACCTGGCAGGGGGGTCGGGGGGCGGCACGCCCCCCTATATACATATATTTTATGTCTAATCAGTAATGAACTACAAAAGTGTCAATAAGGATTAAATAATGTAGGTAAATAAGGATTTAAAAACAGGGGGACCCGTGACCGGGGGGGCTCATGACCGGGGGGGCTCTTGACCGGGGGGGCTTATGACCTAGGGGGCTCATAACCGGGGGGCTCTTGACCGGGGGGCTCTTGACCGGGGGGGCTTATGACCGGGGGGGGGGCTCTTGACCGGGGGGGCTTATGACCTACACCCAGCAAGATCTACACTTAAGGACTATACTTTAAACATTCGATGAAATATTTAAGATGTACTTTACTAATTTTGGTGAATTCCAAGAAAAAGGAAATAGTTATACCCAAAGTAAAAGGATATAGTTATACCATTTGTTTTTGATATTTAGCTATTAAATATGAGGAAAATTTCACAGTGATTACTCATGTGCTATCTATATTTTGTTGGAGACAATACAATAATATTACAATAATATTATTATGATAAAATTTCAAATACGTTGAATTATTACTGTGAATAACAAGTCATTATGGTTTATTTCAATTAAATTAGTAGATCCGAATTCAATCCTATCGTTTAATTACCCAAATTTCCAATGTTTTTACCATTTTTATGGTGTCCGAATCATCCTCCCAGCTTATCCAAAGTCTCCCTCTAGGAAGGAGCATTCGGACACTTGAACCTCTCTTACATTTTGTCATGTTACTTTCGAATGAAGTTTAAACTGTAAAACAGTCTTAATAAAATTGAAGTAAAATGATTTATGTACATTCAGAAAATATTTATATAGTTAAATTCGAATTAGTTTAAGAATTATTCATTTATGCCCAAAAGTGTCCGAATGCTCCCAGTTCTCCCCTATAGTACTCCTAATATTTTATAATAACTCACTTGCCATTGACACGGTGAATAACATACAGGGTAGTTTCTTTATCATGATCGAAACAGATTGTCAACTGGGGTATGAACTTCTTTTTATCCAACTTCCAGCCGACGGCGTGTATCCTCGCGTTCGAAAAGGTTGGCTCGGCACATTTCTTGGTACTAGCGACGAAGAACGGACTTGTTACGCCTTTTACAACTGCAATCGGCCCATGAAACATCTTCCTGGTGAAACATAACCAGGAAATAGTATTTAAAGGGCTAGTCGGTGTTGCCGACGCAATTCATGCAAAAGTGGTTTGGTCGCCGAGAAACCGCTTTTTTAAGAAATTCCATTGACATCCATGTTAAAAGCCAAGTAATGTCAGATGGGCGGGGCGAAAATGGCCAAACCGTTTTCGAAACGCGTCGGCAAAACCGTTCGAGTGACTGGGCTCTAATAACATATCACGAAGCTAAATATCAATTAAGAATAAAATTTACTTACCCAATCGTCTAGACTTAATGAACCATCCTGGCATTCGAGAATCCCCGTTTTCTCTTTGGTTAGAAGCAGGTGGTTGTGTCGTCCAGTGCAGAAAATAACCACTTCCTGTCCATCCTCTAGGACGATGGCGTTTTTCTTGCCTTTAATCTTAGGATAGAGGAATTTAGGAGTGTCCACATCTATGAACAATGAAGAGCCGATGGAGGAGAATTCATCTTTGGACATTACGAATGGTTTGTGCAAATGGCGAGAACTGGCAACATAATTCATTGGCAGGTCGCACGTTTCTGTGAAAAAAAGATTTTCAACATTCAGAAGTAGGGAAAATTGTTGGTGCTCTAACACTCACAGTTCTCAGAAAGTGGGATTAAATCATGTAGGTCATGAAATAATCTGACCTTTAGAAATTACTGATTGAACTATCATGTAGGTCTATGCTAACGCCCACTGTCTTAAAACTGATTATGACCGATTCATTTTTTTTTTGCTACAATATTTTTTTATGAAAAGAATACCTAGGTATAAATTCTATTAAATTTTAATATTAAATTGATTAAAATGAATGATAAAATTACTTACTCTTTTGACTGTTTGTGAGGCGTAGAACACATAACAGTATTGTCACGAACAAAATTTTCATGTTGAAAAAAGTCTACAAACGTAAATAATCGCAAACAATCAAATTTTTCCTATTACTGGTTCTGCAAGTATGAAAACAATATAAAACCTTTTAATTTATTACCATTTCCAATATATAGAATATCGATCTGATAAATATTAATTCGTCATTAATTTTCCGTCAATATCTAAATACAAAATTCATGCAAGGTGATACTTCAATAGATTTTAGTGTATTCTTATATTAAATATGCTTTAAAAAATTATTATTAATTAATTATAAAAGAATTATTGAAGCAATGTAAAGGAAATTAGTTTAATAATCAGCATCTTCTACCCAGGCAGCAAGGATTTATTCCTGGGATATTAAGGGAATATCCCAGGAATATATCCTTCTTCCCAGGGTTATCCCCTTAATATCCCAGGAATAATGCTTGCTACCTGGGTATAGGGAACTCATTCATTCAACTATCAATGCTTGAATCAATTGACTGATAATTATCAGTTTTAATTATTCATGTATATTTGTTCTTTTTTTAGGTAATAGATGGTTTAATTAAGTCTCAGTTTATTTATTTGTTTTATAAATAGATGTCTTATAATGATGAGAAATAGGTATTTGTAAAATATTACTATAAAAAAAAATAATAATAAATAAATAAATAAAATAGAATTTAAGCAGTTCCTCATAATACATATATTCCGCGCAATTTACCAAATTGCACTCTCTTCAGAATGCGTTGCGCGGTTTTAGGATCATTGAAAATGCGCAGCAATCTCGAGAGTGTGCAAGGCAGGTAAAGGGTATGAAGCAGGACCAACACTGATGGAGAAGATAATCAATTTATGCATTTAATTGGTCCATCTCATCAACATATGACAGTTAAAGCTATGAATAATAACTTGGATATTGAAATGAATAGGTTGCCACTTTAGAATTCGTTAATTTTATTTGTTGTTCAACGTAATGTCCGTTATAGAAACTCGATATTATAAAAAATATGTTTATATATTTTTAATTAAGCTTGAATTAGTTAGCTAAAGATAACTCGATCGCTAATTCGCGCACACGACCCTTGCTCAATCTCAAGATTGTCGAGCATTATTAGGAGTCTGAAAACATGCAGTGCTATCTTAAAATCGCGCAAAATTTGGTAAATTGCGTGGAACATATACAGTAGAAAATTCGTTCACGACCGAAATGATTTCTAAAATAAAGTAAAACTTTTTTCTATTACAAACTATAGTATGTGCACTAGGTAGAGCGCATACCTTCGCCTCCGCTTTGACCCGTTCTCTCCCAAAATTAAGGAAACTGCTAAGTTGATAATAACCAATCTTCCCACCAAGTTTCATGCAATATGGTACAATACTCTTTGAGTTATAAATGACCTTGCCCTTGACCTTTGATCGGATCGCTTCCAAAATTCTATCAGATCGTTCCTGGTCATTGACCAATTGTACCATCAAATTTCAGACAATTTGGTTGAATACTTTTGGAGTTATTGAGTTACAAATGGCCTTGACCTTGATCTTTGACCTTTGACCCGATCACTCCCAAAATCTATCAAAATGGTTCCTGTATATTGACCAATCGTTCCACCAAGTTTCATGCAATATGGTTCGATACTTTTTGAGTTATAAATGACCATGACCTTGACCTTTGACCGAGTCACTCCCAAAAGACTAGCAGCAGGTCACTGGACATGGAACAATCGCTTCATCAAATTTCAGGCAATTTGGTTGAATACTTTTTCAGTTAAGCGAATAACAAGATGATAAATAAATAAATAAATAAATAAATAAATTCCGATGAAAATATAACCTTCCGCAAGATTGCGAAGGGACGAATTTTTAGGGTCGAATTTTCTGAGGACGATTTTTTGGGGTCGAATTTTCCGTGGACGAATTTTCCGTGAATGAATTTTCCTAACACCGTGTGGGATTCATATAAAATGAATAACTTGTTTACTAAAAAAAAAATTTGATGATTGTAGTAATTTATTTTTGATATAATAAATTTTATTATTAATCGAAAATAATGAACAACATGTATATTTAAATTTTATACTTGATGATATGAGGGATTTTTCTTCAAATCCCCATTTCTGGGGATTTTTTTCCAAAAATTAAATGAAAATGCGAGATAAAATGTAATTAAGTTTCCTGCCAGAGGATATTGCTACCGGAACCTAAAATTTCCTATATCTTGAAAAAAAAACGTTTAAAAATGGCTCCTTTTACCTATCTAGTGTCAAAATATCTAAAATATTCCCTACCTAAGGGAATATCTAATATCTAACTCAATATACGAACTTCATCATAATATATTAATACAAATTGGTATTAATGCACAATCTAGAATTTTAAATGCATATTGTCACAACCCTTTACATCGGGTTAGAGAGTAACTTATTTCCGTACTATATTTTATTAATTGATATACATACGTTATTGCGACACATTCTACAAATTGTGCATCTTAATATAGTGAAACAGCTGATAAATTAGGGTTAAATGGATAAGTAGTCAGTTGTACCGCTAGATGGCGTTGTACAGATTTGGTGACAAATATTATGAACACAAACGTGACAAACGCACGCACGGAGATTGACGTTTTCACCGCTAGATGGCGTAATTATAATTATATAAGAAAATAATGAAGTAAATAAATCATTAATTTGAAAAAATTGTAAAAAAAAATAATACAGTAGATAAATAACGTAAAAAAATAATAGAGTGAAAAATTTAAAAAGTAGAAATTTTTAATAAAAA
Source organism: Caprella mutica (assembly GCA_947561585.1). Lineage (NCBI taxonomy): Eukaryota > Metazoa > Arthropoda > Malacostraca > Amphipoda > Caprellidae > Caprella > Caprella mutica. Next base: position 736 of record CANNZV010004302.1, on the reverse strand, counting down.
AATAATAAAGCAAAATAGAAATAAAAAAGTAGAATAAAAAAAAATAATCTTCACAATTTGTATACCCTCCAAACGTACACTGATAAGGATAAAAGATTTCTTATCAGTAACTTGTTCTTATCACCTGTAAGACTAATTTTAGAAACACTTTTGGAAATTTTAAATTTTAAATAACTTGTTAATTCAGACTTATCGTACAGTTTCACATTTTCGATCACACAATAAAAAAAACATATTATAATTATTAGTTAATTTAAATTTGGTATCCATGAAGGTTTGAATCTATTCTGAAGTCACAGAGAATATGTTTGGTACTTCTCACGTTATCGTCAGTGGCTAACTGATGTTAGTTCTAACATCCTAGCGATAGACAGGAAGCTTAGTACTATCAGAGAAAAGAGTCACTGTGATGATGTACTATCAGAGAAAAGAGTCACTGTGATGATGTACTATCAGAGAAAAGAGTCACTGTGATGATGTACTATCAGAGAAAAGAGTCACTGTGATGATGTACTATCAGAGAGAAGAGTCACTGTGATGATGTACTATCAGAGAAAAGAGTCACTGTGATGATGTACTATCAGAGAAAAGAGTCACTGTGATGATGTACTATCAGAGAAAAGAGTCACTGTGATGATGTACTATCAGAAAAGAGTCACTGTGATGATGTACTATCAGAGAAAAGAGTCACTGTGATGATGTACTATCAGAGAAAAGAGTCACTGTGATGATGTAC
>CANNZV010004301.1:0-43633 GCA_947561585.1 Caprella mutica | reverse complement strand
GTACTATCAGAGAAAAGAGTCACTGTGATGATGCACTATCAGAGAAAAGAGTCACTGTGATGATGTACTATCAGAGAAAAGAGTCACTGTGATGATGTACTATCGGAGAAAAGAGTCACTGTGATGATGTACTATCGGAGAAAAGAGTCACTGTGATGATGTACTATCAGAGAAAAGAGTCACTGTGATGATGTACTATCAGAGAAAAGAGTCACTGTGATGATGCACTATCAGAGAAAAGAGTCACTGTGATGATGTACTATCAGAGAAAAGAGTCACTGTGATGATGTACTATCGGAGAAAAGAGTCACTGTGATGATGTACTATCAGAGAAAAGAGTCACTGTGATGATGTACTATCAGAGAAAAGAGTCACTGTGATGATGTACTATCGGAGAAAAGAGTCACTGTGATGATGTACTATCAGAGAAAAGAGTCACTGTGATGATGTACTATCGGAGAAAAGAGTCACTGTGATGATGTACTATCAGAGAAAAGAGTCACTGTGATGATGTACTATCAGAGAAAAGAGTCACTGTGATGATGTACTATCAGAGAAAAGAGTCACTGTGATGATGCACTATCAGAGAAAAGAGTCACTGTGATGATGCACTATCAGAGAAAAGAGTCACTGTGATGATGTACTATCAGAGAAAAGAGTCACTGTGATGATGTACTATCAGAGAAAAGAGTCACTGTGATGATGTACTATCGGAGAAAAGAGTCACTGTGATGATGTACTATCAGAGAAAAGAGTCACTGTGATGATGTACTATCAGAGAAAAGAGTCACTGTGATGATGTACTATCGGAGAAAAGAGTCACTGTGATGATGTACTATCAGAGAAAAGAGTCACTGTGATTAAGCTAATTTCACAAATCACAGTTTTTCTTATTTATAATTATTTAATTTATTTTTAAATCTTACAAATATGCCGTCGTGTATCAAGACTAATCTAAAATATATAAAAGCATTACAGTTAGTACAGTTTCAATTCGGAAATGAAAAATTAGTTAACTGTGAAAAAATTAATGCTGATGCACTTTTCTCTGATTGTATTCGTTTCAATAAATTTTTTAAACATTCCTTCCTTAGAAATAATATTAAAAAATTCGGTTTCTCTGGAAAATCAACCGAGAATCAATATTAATTTTTTTTAACCGTACCGTATCCCGTTGTTGAGCTGTTCCCCGAGAGTTGCCCGTTGGGTGACACTCCACCGGAAGAATCCATTCTTAGCCAGGCAGGGGAGAATGGAGGAGAGGACCTTGATGCTCTGGGGCACATCTGGACCTCTGGACCCCCACTCTAAACTGTAGCTGAAGGAATCGTGAGAACCTGCGAAAAAGTTTTGTTGTTTATAAGAGATTATAAAGTACATTTAATCGAAAAAATATTGAATAACAATTCAATTAGAGATCTCTTACAAAATATAAAGAAATTGATATTAATTCAATATTAAAATAAAATATGCATAATGCATTTACAGTGAAATTCATGAGTTATGAAGTATTGGTTCCTTCATAACTCAGAGACACTTCCTATCTCGGGTACACTAGATAGTTTTCTATGATAAAAAACATAGAAAACTATGATCATTGAGGGATAACTATAACGCTATTTTTTGACGCATATCATTTTCTATAATTTAAAATACTTCATAACTCAAGTACATTTCATAATTCAAGTACATTTCATAATTCAGGTACATTTCATAATTCAGGTACATTTCATAATTCAGGTACATTTCATAATTCAGGTACATTTCATAATTCAGGTACATTTCATAATTCAGGTACATTTCATAATTCAGGTACATTTCATAACTCAGGTCCCCATTACTCGAGTGCTTCATAACTCAGGAATTTAAAACTCAGGAGTTATTAATGTATTCATTAATTGAATAATATAATTAATAATATATTAGAAAAAAATCCTGTACAGGTGCCATTTCCAAATTAGTTATTTACATCAAAGTGAATCAAAATTAGATTATCAGATTTTCTAAGATAAAAATTAATAATCATGATTATAATGAATATACTACAACTTTTTGTTATTTACCAATCGTCTAACATTTCCAGCTATACTGGAACTTATTTGAACTATATTGTCACAATACGTAATAAATAAATCTAAAAAAATAATAAATAAAAAGAGGTTTTCGATTGATAATTCAATAATTTTAATGTAAAAAATTAGTCGATTTATACAATATCAAATAAACACATTTTACTATGTTTAAATATTTACTACACAATTATATTGTGTAAATGTTATCAGAGTACATTACAAACGAACTCTACAAACTACCATGGTAATTACACTGCTACTTCGATATCTTATTGATTTTACAGCGTCACATTGAAATTTAATAGTTAAACTGTTGATAACATCGACAAAAGGCACTTATTATTACAAAACAAATATCATCTATTTTACCCCTATTCCATTATTAATTATATCTAACCATCAATGGCATCGATTTCTAAAAATTGTACCTATCCACATTCTGTTTTGTGGGCGATAGTACCGGTTAATTTTGTGGAAGGTGGTAGGTAGTTTGGAGATCTCTGTTCACCATAGTAACGATAGGCATGGTGACCTTATGCATTGTACACACCCATTACAAACACACTATCACACTATAGAGCTACTTAACACACTATCAACAACTAAATTAACCATCGGTAGAACTCTTCTATAAGGAAATCATGTATAGTGAATGAATTGTCTTGATTAAAGAAGTAGCCTCTATAGTGAACTAATTTTCTTTAGTCCGCATTTATTGCCATCAGATTTTTAAAAATATAAAGGTCATTTTATGGCAAACTAAAGAAAATTTGTTAGATATAGAGGCTACTTCCTTACTCAGGACACTACCTTCACTATAGAGGATATCACTATATAGGAGTTCTACTGCATGAAGGAATCCGGAAACTATTTCAGTTAGGTATCCAAGATAAAATAAGAAATGAAAAAATCATATAAATATCTAATGTGAACCACATTCAACATTCAGCAGATATATAAATCTTATCAAAAAAAAAGGTTGCAGTACTCGGAAAGTGGGTGTCACAATCCTAGATTCCTAAAAATAAAAATTGGTTCAGACCCGATGTCAACGCCCAGTTTCCGAGTACTGCTATGAACATCTCTTAGGTAGTAACAAATCACGGACAAGTTTTCTCTTTACTAATCTTATTCTTCAATAAAAAAAATATTTATTAAAAAAAAAAAAAAATCTAGAATTTGTATTGCTATTGATTTTATAAAATATATTTGACAAGTTAATTTTCCCAACTTCAGACGATTTTATTGAATTACATTCACAATTTAATAGAGATAGTTACCACACACTTTAATACTAACTACTCATTAATATTTCGAAAATATTATTGTTGAAATAGCTAATAAATGAAAATAAATATACCTGAAAATCATGCTTAACAATAAGGCATGTATATCAGGAAATTGACATTTTGATTTGAGTAGTTAAATTAATATAGAATATCTTTATATGCATGAATAGATATACCTGGTATGAAGAGTGTATTCAGAGGCAACTTCTTCAAGTGAGTCGGTAACTTGTCCATCCATCGAGATCGTTCAGTGTTCTCAGAATCATAGGACGCGTTGATATCATTTACCATCTGTCGCGTGTCTATGGTAGTCCGAGAGACGTCCAGAACATCATAGGTGAGGGACACCGACTTGTTTTCAGTGCTGAGATGTGGATCTGGTGATGACTCGTTAATTTCTCTCATTTGTAATTCGTGGATATTGGTAGATAAATTCAAACTGTTGTTAAGAGCAACATCGGAATTTAGTTTAATGGAGGACACCTCCTGCTTTTTAGTCTCTTCCACCCAAGCACCAGCTCTCAAATCCTCTACTTGGATCGGAACAGGTCCTCTTAGATTGTTATCATTTGGTATAGGTTTTGCTTCATGATGAAACATATTACGGAAATCTAATAGTCGAGCAGAAAAAATGGACCTCTTTTTCTTAAGTTCTTTTGCACTTCCTTTCATCTTTGTTGATTTTCTATTTTCATGAACAGCAACGAAATCCTTTTCCTCATAGGAGAATAAATTTTGTTCTTGGATTACAGGATCTAATTTAGGTGTGCCATGTTCAGGTATTTCAAATTTTGGGTTGTTGCTACCTATAATTGGATTTCCATTATTTAAGCTTCTTAGGAAACTATTTTGACGTAAAATTGTTTTATTATTCATGTTGTTTGAAGGTCCTCTATAAGTATCAAGATGTCCATTAATAGCGCCAGGATGATTGGGCAACGCTACTAAATCCACGACGGAATTGACCACATCACTTTTAACAAACAACGGTGACTGATTATCCGAAATACCATCTTCAATAGGCTGAACTAAAGTATCAGCAACACCTTCATTATCGACCATTCTAACTAATTTTCTATTTCGACTATCTGCACTCGTTACTTTTTTATGAACTTCAGGTTGTCCAGGAGTCTCTTCGAGGAATATTTTTCTTGATATTGTAAAGAGCATATCGGACGGAGCGACGAAAGAATCCATTTGTTTACATTCTTCAATGTTGAATTTCTTTTCACTCACTACTCCAACTCGAGTGAGATCCTGGAAGGCTTGATGTTTGGTTTGCATACCTATAACGCCCCCTATCAATGAGAGAGATCTTAGAGCGGACGCTGTGGGCAACTCTTCTACTTCGTCCTCTTCGGAGAAAAAGGAATTGGGAAGTCGGGGGTTGGGCCAATTGTGTTTTCTTCCCATCTTTCACAACCTTTATTAACATTTCAAATTCAACTGAAAGCTAAAAGTAAATTGATGATACTAGTTGAAAGAAATGTTCCATTCTCATTGAAAAAAAAGGGATTTTGTCTAGGAACAGTTTGATCTGAATTAAAAGTTTATATATAAATATATCCAGAATGATGACTAAAATACTTATATTCATAAATAAAATTATCTACTGAATATTAATTTAAATAACAAAACAACCTGAAAAATAAATAAATACAGTAAGAATTCACTATCTAAAACAAGCAAGGCAAGCCATTAACACACGAAATATTTTCCAAATATCAGTAATTAGAATGCACTGAACCAATAACTTGAGCGCTTTAGATAAGGCGTCAGGCAGTGTACTACAAGAGACACTGTAGTAGCACATGTGACTGACATTGCAGGCCGAGGTGTACTAAGCGCATGGAGCCATAGTAGCTACTGCCAGTCTGAGGTTATCGGAAGTCAAGGTTGAACGGCACGCTTGACCATCACTCAATTGGAGAGAAATATTTAGTAGCAATTGATTGATGATCAGATTGAATAAAATATAGAGATCGTAGGCATTGGTATATTAATGAATTGTACTACATCATCATGATATATAAATATGGGAGTATATGAATGATAAATTGGATATCCCCAGATTTGTATTATTGACATTGATTTTGAATAAATGTAGCTAATTCAAATTGGGTTAGGTACCACACAGTAGCCAATAGCAAGTTACAAAACCCTGTTCAGTTATCGATTGGAAGATGATATATATAAATAGATCAATAATTCACTACGATATGCTTACTATTTTTTGTAATTTGCTATCGACTATTATGTATTTACCCTAGATACGAATTCAATTTAACCCAATATATTCAGCATTACAGTAATCGTATCCAAATAATAACTATTCAATAAAATCTTCAGAACACAAGAAACTTCAGTTCATTTAACTATGACAAGGAAAGTGTTCATTTTTTATTCATTTTTAGTAATTAACTCTTCTCAGACTCATTATTAGGTTAAAAATCACTCCTAAGTTAATTATTTTTAATGATGTTTGCAACAAAGCACCAGTCATTAAACAATAAAGAAGTGCAATTTTGCGACAAAGACTATAATTATTTACTATTTTGATAGCAATTAAGAGAAAGAAAATTGTAAAACTATATACCAAATTACCAAGTGAAACTAAAGTAAGCTAACCCCACATAAGAGTACATACATACCCCGCACTTTTACGTCTCAGACTTAAGACAAACGAATAAATGTGGGACACTTTTTCACTGAAGTCATCCTTCTATTTCTCCTGGTATAGAAAATACTTTATGAGTATTGCTTTGTTAATTTGGTTGGCTCGGGGAAAATTTGAGTTTATTACATAACTTAAGTTAAGAACCATTATCTGAAAAATCGCAAAAAATTAAGTACAGTATACATTTACTTATTTGCTTTTACAGTTTTTAATACTCTGTGTGAGATTATTTGAATTTCTATTATTTCTTGAAGTTTCGAAACATTCAAGGTATTACAATTTACAATAAACACTTAATGTATAGTTTTTAAGATTTTCAGTATTTTGATTTTGTTACTCATTTCCTACACATTTTCTTTGATTAGAGAAACTATAAAATTTAAAAAGGTGTAACTACCCTATATTTTCTCTTAATTTAGTTACTAATATATTTCTTTCATTTTACTTACCTGATTATTTCGTACAATTATATGAGTAAGTTATATAAATATTATAAGATTTTCATTAAAAAATGTATTCAATAACAATCTGAGATTGTTTACCCTCATTAGAGTTTCTTTGAAATGCTGTTAAAGAAAATTTAAATGTTAAAATCCCCAATTAAACTAATTATTTTTGTCCTTTGTAGGGGGGGGGGGGGCTTTACCTGTATACTGTCCGTTGTATGAGTTTTTTCTGTATATAAAATATATAAATGAATATATACAGTAACACTAGTTTAGAAAACAGGAAAATCAGTCGATAAGTTAATTAAATTTTATTATTACCTTCGCAAATTTACAGAAGGTTATATTTTATCCGGCATTTATTTATTTATCATCTTGTTATTCGCATAACTGAAAAAGTATTCAACCAAATTGCCTGAAATTTGGTGAAACGATTGGCCAATGTCCATTAAACTTCTTGTAGAATTTTGGGAGCGACCCGGTCAAAGGTCAAGGTCATAGTTATTCATAACTCAAAAAGTGTTGAACCATATTGCATGAAACTTGGTGGGACGATAGGTCAATATACAGGAACCATTTTGTCAGATTTTGGGAGAAAACGGGTCAAAGCAGCGGTGAAGGTATGCGCTCTACCAAGTGCACGAATCTAGTTACTGTATAATTTAGGTTTTCAAAACCAAAATATTCTTGTACTGAGAAAATATCCCCTCTACATCACATGAAACTAGAGGTGCGTATAGAAGACTTGCCATATTTGATGGGCCAGATTATTTAAAAATTCCATGTAGATTGACTTGTGCAGATTCTCCTGTCAGAATTGATTTTATGTCTTAGATGATTGAATATCCATCATTTTGGATAATATGTACTGAATAGTGATTACTAGTATAAGCTTTATGTAATATCTCTATCATAAATATTCTTGAGAATATTTAATTTTTTAATATCTTTGAGATCACTGTTGAGATTGATCTGCCTCGCGCCTCAATTTTCTCTATTGTTAATGGAATTACGGAGAATGTTGAATTCATGAACGCAAGACTTGCTTTCATCATTTCTATTCTCTGTAGAAGTTTTTGACGTTTTTTCTCTGATAAATATATGGAATATTAAAAAGCAGAGTTCAACCAAGTTCCCACCTCGGTATAACCTAGCCTACAATATTTAAATTTCCTAAGTAGATTAAAAATCTAGCTCTTATTCATTCACCTGATACTATTCATTTATATAGGTAGAAGTTTATCATTTGAATATCAAAAATCAACTTATTTTACTTATCATTTTCTATTTGAATATTGTTTTTTCTAACGTGCATCTAATTTGCATATGCACTTTCTATTTTGCATATGCACTTTCTATTTTGCATATGCATTTTCTATTTGCATATGCATTTCAAGAATTGCATTATTGCATATGCATTTCAAGATTTTCATATGCTTTTCAAGATTTACATATGCGTTTTTTATATGCATATGCATTATTTCACCAATACGCAAGATATGCAAAGTCACAACCCAACATATAATATGAGTCGGGATGACATATATGAAATCAAATTTCATGTGGTTTCCAGCAAAATGATAAGAAACAGCCTCATGGATTAATACAATAAAATAATTGCCTGGAGTCAGGAGAGGAACTTTAAGGTGTTTTCGCCATAACTTGTGCAGGTGGGATAGATTTAAAAAAATATATAGTTAGTAATATACGTTACTACTTACTTCCAATAAATTTATATTTAATCTATCCACCCTGTATGAGTTACTGTCGAAGAACTGAAAACGATCAGCCAAATCACCAAAGTTACTACGAACATATTTTCTATACCATGAAAAATAAATGCGAGACATGTCTCACACTACTTGGATTGTTATATGTGTGAGACGCGATAAGAGCGGTTTATGCCGATGTACTTTGACGTTAACCTACATTCTATGAATTTAAAAAATTAAAAGGAGATCGATAAAGAATTCTAAATAGAGTCAATGAAGTTCACAATATCTTTTTTCGCAGGCTAGTGAAAGCATGAAAGCTACTTCGTGCACTTTATTAACTACCATGATGTCGGCTGGGGACCCATAGGACGCTAATCCTATTGCACGCAGTTTCAGCGCACCCCTGAGGAGCTTTAGTTAATATAACTGAAAATTATCAAGGGAATATTGAACTTCAATAAATGAAAACAGTAGATAATGAATTAAGAAACAGGTGAGTAGCTAACTAATTAATATAACAATTGAATATACATATAAATTCATAATGTTTAAAACCTATTTTTAAAACAATAATTAAATCTTATTCCGCCATCAGAGTGAGATTAGAATATTGACAGGAGTTAAGCATTTAGCTTCAACTTGAAAACCAGAGGCCATATCGCTGACGTCAAAAAAAATAAATGGACTAGAATTCAGAAACGAAAGTGGCTTCATCAAAGTCACCTACCACCAGTAGGTTACAAGTTCATTGATGCGGAAAAGGAATGTGACGAAAAGGGACACAAACACCGGTGGCTACATTCACGGATGGAAGGGAAAAATGAAGAGGTGATAGTAAATGAGACTTACGAGCCTACCTAACACAAAAATCTAAGACCTCGTAGTTGTAGAGCATAACCCAAGCGGTATCCTTTAAAACTATAAGGAACGTTAAAAAAAAAAGTGATAAAAGGAAAAAAACAAATACATATTCCAAATTACAACAGTTCAGGTCAATAACCATTCTAGTATATTGGGTACCGTTTCTCAGTCTATTTTTAAACTAATATTGCCTAAGTTTTAATATGAAAAGAGCTTTGTTTTTATTGAAGCCACTGCAAAGTATTGAGTTTCAATTAAGGTTGATAAGATCTGGAATTCTTAGGTATCGATTGGATGCAGTTTTACCGGCAGAAAACTGCTTAGAAACGGCCACTGATAGCATGTAGAAACTAGAAGATAAATTAATGCTTATAGGTAGGCGGTTACAGTACTCAGACACGCATACATATCGGAAAGTGGGAACTACACCCACTTTACGAGTACTGTGACGTTTTTCTATAGCTGCCTAATATTAAAAATATAAATACCAATTATTATTTAAGCTTCAAAATTCTCGTCAAAATAAAACCGCTAATTTATATAGAAAGGGAAAAGATTTCTAACTTTTATAAATTATATTTTAATAGAAAAGCAAGAAGCTATAACAATCACTTAACATCGACGAATTATTAGTTTTCTTTACAATTATAGAATGTACAACATCAAGATACACAAATATTTCCATTAAAACTTACAAAGATAAATAACAAATCAAAATGACCAATAAATTAATACATAATTACTTCATCGATCGAGAACAAAATTAAATAATTGGTTGTAGCTATATAACACAAAACAATTGAATGAGATTTTAAAGTTACGAAAATAATAGACATTTTGAAATGTAATTAGCAATTTCTTAAAGAGAGTTAAAAAATTAAATAATTATAACCAATGTTACCAATAGGAATCACTTAGAAATCGTATAAAATTGAGTAATCTAAATTAATGGAACAGTACTAACTAGCTTAAAACTATATGTATATCATTCATAACTTCATGCTAATCTAATTGAATGTCAAAACAATGTGTATTTTAAATATGTAATTATTTCATAAATGAATTTAACGCATTACGACATTTAAGCACATGAATTTTTTTATATCTATAAATAGGAACAAATTAAAGTGGACACGACAGAAATAAAATAAATCTAATTATGTAACTAGAAAACCATAATTATAGTGGAAATTACATTTTGTCACCAGAATAAAGCGGTAGCTATAAATTACACCAAAAAACAATATTATCAAAATTCACCTAGCTATTTTAAATTTCTAGGTCTTGCTAGTGAAATATTTAGATACTGTGAGTAGTAGATCAATAAATAGTTAGTAGATATAGGAAGCTGAATATAATTAGCTATAGATCAATTATTATTGAGAGTCGGTGATAAATAGCTATATTGAATAAGGGCACTCTATGAAGGCTGACAAGAAACTACCAAAGTCTAATACTTGGCACCAAATAAGGTAGTCACTTCCATTGGTTCATTAGGGTAGAATACAAACTTCCCTTTGCTATAATCTACGAGAATTCCATCACTCATTTCATATCGGGTGAAGGATTCTACATTGGCCTGAGCATTCTTTTCATCCTGAACAGTGTACAAAGCATCAAATCCAGTAACAACAGCCTGTATGTCGGGTCCAACTCCAATAGTGAGATGCGCTCTACTACCTACAGTTTTATTCATTGGACAGAATCTACTGAAACGATCGCCTAAGCCAGAAAGCTGTTTGATTTTCTCTACGGAAATATCTGTGAGAGTTACGTTCTTTGGTTCGATTTCTGGCACGTCTTTTGGTTGTAGTGCCGATATGTCAACATCGCCTAGTGTGTTGTCAGTGTGCTGCTCAATCATGTCGTAGATCTCCTTCACTTCATCAGACATTTCACTGAAGTCATCTGTGGCTCCCCAGAGGTCAAGCATGTCATCTGGTAGGAGAATTCTAACTCCGATTGTGCGGGGAGTGATTAGAAACTCCGTAACCTTGGTAAATATGATGAAATATTAAACATGATATGAACAGTTATCTATACATTTTTATGTTCAAGTCATTAAATTGCTAACTTTAGACTGAAGTTTGGAACAATCTGTAGCTGATTTAATTTCAAAATGAATTTTCTCTCCAGTTAGTTATTCAAACCAAAGGCAAATAGCTATTATTTAGTTGCAACGAGTGAAACTAATAGCTAGCTATGAGAACTAACTAGCTATAGCAATGTTTAGTAAAATCAATTTAAATGTTAAAATCTCTCCTAAATAGGGTTGTGACATTGCATATTTTGAATATGCTTATCATATTGGCATGTGCTTATCATATTCGCATGTGCTTATCATATTGGCATGTGCTTATCCTATTCGCATGTGCTTATCATATTCGCATATGCTAATCATATTCGCATATGCTAATCATATTCGCATATGCTAATCATATTCGCATATGCTAATCATATTCGCATATGCTAATCCTATTCGCATATGCTAATCCTATTCGCATATGCTAATCATATTCGCATATGCTAATCATATTTGCATATGCTTATCATATTTGCATATGCTTATCATATTTGCATATGCTTATCATATTCGCATATGCTTATCATATTCGCATATGCTTATCATATTCGCATATGCTTATCATATTCGCATATGCTTATCATATTCGCATATGCTTATCATACTCGCATATGCTTACTATACTCGCATATGCTTACTATATTCGCATATGCTTACTATATTCGCATATGCTTACTATATTCGCATATGCAATAAATATACATTCAGCAATAGGCATATGCATTTAGCAATAGGCATATGCATTTAGCAATAGGCATATGCATTTAGCAATAGGCATATGCATTTAGCAATATACATATGCATTTAGCAATAGGCATATGCATCTAGCAATAGGCATATGCATTTAGCAATAGGCATATGCATTTAGCAATAGGCATATGCATTTAGCAATAGGCATATGCATTTAGCAATAGGCATATGCATTTAGCAATAGGCATATGCATTTAGCAATAGGCATATGCATTTAGCAATAGGCATATGCATTTAGCAATAGGCATATGCATTTAGCAATAGGCATATGCATTTAGCAATAGGCATATGCATTTAGCAATAGGCATATGCATTTAGCAATAGGCATATGCATTTAGCAATAGGCATATGCATTTAGCAATAGGCATATGCATTTAGCAATAGGCATATGCATTTAGCAATAGGCATATGCATTTAGCAATAGGCATATGCATTTAGCAATATGCATATATTATAAATTATTATGCATTAAATAGTCATGCTTCAAATTTGAAATGTCAAGTATTTCAAAAGACTCAATTGTTTCATAGAATGACATTATATTGTTGGCACTATATGATACTATACTAGTGAAGTAAATTTTCATGGTTACCAGTTATTTAAGAAAAGCAACTAGGTATATAGCTACTGATCACCATGCACAAAGTTAATTGGTATTTACCAAATGAATTAGGGTGTTTGTTCAACCTCATACCAGATATAAACAGCTGGAAGTGCATACATTGTCTTCCTTTCAAATGCATATGCCTTGCCTTATATTCATTATCTTTAAGTGCATATGCGTTATCTCAAAAGCATAAAATTTGTTGCATATGCAGTATATTTCCCAGTGCATATACTGCGTATTGTCACAACCCTAGTCATAAGCTGATAAATCGCAATCTCACCAATAATGTGAATGCTTTCCCAATACTTTCTTTAACAGATTTTCTTTCGACATACTCCTGTGATCCTTCTTCTTTCATTCTGCGAAAAAGGAGGTAAATTTATATTAGTCCAGTTGATAATATTAATAGCTAAACTAACTTTTTCGTAATGGTCGATTGTAGCTAACATCAGTAGCTAATTTTGAAACCACCATCAATATTTTATCACCTATGAAATACAATTCAAATTTTTATCAAGTGATACAAGACGAAAGATCATCTGCAACAGATGCTATTCAGCAAGTAATGCCGAAGAAATAATAAAGCCTAAGAGCTTACCAAACACAAAAACCAAGACCTCGTAGTTGAAGAACCTAACACTAGCGCTATCCTTTAAAACTCCAAGAAGCATTAAAAAATGATAGCTTAACACAAAAAACAAAACAATCAATAAACCAAATTAGCAAAACAGTTGGAGCAAAGATATACTAAAACAAGATACACTACTCTCGACAATTTCTGTTTTAAAGAGCACCACCTGGATTTGAAAGCTAAAACTAGAGAAACAATAACATTTAGTATTGATCATCTCTTCGATTCTATTTTATTTAGCTGTATATATTCTACCGATGTAAAGCTTAATTTCCCAGTAAAATAATCTTCATCAATGAATGAAATTAAAGTTAGAATATTATATAAAAAAAAAATGTTATTGTTTCTTTAGCTCCCGCTTTTTAATCCAGATGGCGCTTTTTAAAACAGAAATTGTCTAGAGTGGTGTATTTTATCTATACTAATAATTTCCCTCGTGTGTTTAGCTATTTATTTATTTATATATTTACTTGGTGTCCGCTTTTACACAACGGGTATTAAACATGAAGAATGCAACTATGATACGCACCGGAATATATTGATATGAAATTTAATTCCTTCTTTTTTATTAAATTTTTTAAATATATTTTATCTATAAATAATTAGACTATGCAGAAAATTTAATTTCAATTGAGTTGATTAGAAATAACAGGTAATAAATTGATATTGATGATAAGCCGTTATTTTTAGCGGAAAAGTACACTATTTGTAGTATAATATCTTGTGTTGGAGCAACCGGGATGCCAACCCCCTTCTCATTACATTCACCACAAAAAGCTTCAGGTCAGAGCCTTTGGGGGTGAAATATAAAACAACTTGCCTATTTGTGAATTTAGTTGTGCAGTGAAGAGACTTGAATACTCCATCATCCCCACATTGTCTGTAGTAATTACTGAATCCACTTTCATCTGAAACATTAAATTCGGACTTCATTTCATGTGGGATGTAGCTAGATTATATCGATTTTGATAGAGTATGGTAGCTAACTTGCATGAGAAACTCCTAATGACAAAAATATGTAATATAACTTTGACTTTTGGTTAGTTAAAAAAATTTACCGAAATTGAAAAATAATTTTTTTTTCAGTAGCTAGGCTAGGTTGAAAATTAGATATAAATAACTAACTAGAAATGAATTTCGCTAATATCATGAAAAATAGATAAATATCTCTCTGAATTTGAATCTATCTAGCTAGTTATCATAGCTAATAAATTATCATGTTAATCAATTTAGTAATTAGCTAGGTGTTTCACATCTGTTTTGGAACCAAAGGCCATATTGCTGACGTCAAAAGGAAATTAAATACATGGGACTTGAAGAAGCAATCAGAAATGAAATGACTCCATACATTAAGTAAGCCATGATACAGCTTAATAAATCATCACCAATATACATTAGGTACCCATTTTCAGTATCTACGCACCTTCCAATATTATGGGTCTGGTGTTGACGCAGTACTGCAAAAGTGACTTCTGACACTTAGGTAAAGACATAACTTTATGTAGACACTCCCATCCTTTCTTGACAAGTAGAGCAGAATCATCAAGGTTCAAAAACCACCCAAAGAAAATTGGCTTAGCAGGTTGGTAAATTTTTTTCTGTTGGGAATAAAGTATATATTAGCTATAGCTAAATTCGATAGTTGATTGATAACTGAATAGCTATGTCGCATTGGCAGCCAGTAACTAATATATTCTTAAGATTTGTGTAGCTAGCTATTTACGATTATTTTATTCATCCCTGCAGGGACGAATTAGAGAAAAATGATTTAGTAGAGGCCTTCAAGATACAATGCATACAAGAAAGAATCCGACGTTCTTACCATTCCATTTAAAACATAGCTAAATGATTAAGCTAAAATGGAATGCTAAGCATTACTTTAAACAATATAATTTATAGGTAGTAGCTAGCCACAGCATAGCTATTAGAACACGTGAGAGACCAGATTCCAAAGGTGAATAGATCAGATGATATAAGCATTACAGTGTTCAAATTTGAAGATGAATTGTTAGGAGGTTCGCAATTTTTTTATTCAAATAGCTAGCTATCAAATAAATTCCTTATGGTAGCTACCAACAAATACCCTCCATTGAAACATAACCATAAGCAATCTTCAAAAAGTTTGATCATATTCGAATATGGCTATACCAAAGATACAAATGACCATTAGCTAGCTACTATATCTACCAAATAATTGTGCAAAATTTAACAGATTTCAAATTAGCCAATCTTGAAGAAATTTCATGCCAACATTAAACACTACATATAAAGCCCACATTGTCAGAGATAAAAGTATAGTAAAACAGAATGAAGTTGAAAGTACTTTTACTATTAACCAAATTCTTTTTTTGAGTTTAATAACTTATGGTCCAACTAACTGAACTTACCTACTAAATTAAAAATTGTTCTGCAACATACCTTCTGTTGTATAAACTCAGATTTTAAACCATGGGTAGACCTTTCTTCCAATTCTTTAGGGATCCAAGCCCAAGGTGTTTGTGGTTCAATAATCAGTACAGAATAGTGATTATCTTTGGCTATGGATAAATATTTCTTGAATTCCCATAATTTAATATTAGTGTTGTCAATGATTACGATGCTAACTCCTTTTGAAGTTGCATCCTGTGCTTCTTTGGCACAAAAGTTGTGCGACTCTTTCAACTTGTCACCATCAAATACATACCTAAAATAAAATAAAAAACATTAAATATTTATTATTTAACTAGATGTACAGCAGATTAGAATACTAGTTCTACTTAAAATAAAATAATTGAATATATAACTTCATATTAGCTATTGAAGTTTTACACTCACGAACTTAGGTTAAATGATACTCACGATCCATCCTTTTGTATAAAAAAATTATCAGCACAGCATACTTTAGTATCATTCTTATATTTTTCAACAAGAAGTTTCACTATCAATGATTTCCCTGATCCAGATAAGCCTCTCATAATGACCAGGACCTTCAAAAAACAATTATTTTAATTAATAAAAGGCTGGTTAAAATTGCTATTTCATGAAGCAGGGTTCAATCTATAACTAAGGAATATGTAAAATATGATTGATCAAATACCTAGTAACTTCAAAATAACAGCAACCAAAAAGATATCACAGAGGGATAATTCAACTTAAATGAACCAGTGAAAATATAAACATGAGAAAAATATTAATCCAACTATAACTAATAAAATGAAATCTCTATTTGTGAGCTTAAGCAACTATTCAAGATTAAGTTTGCAATAAGAAGCTAGATACAGAAAATTAAAGAGTATAATTGGCTCTGAGATTTGCAAGCTTTAGTAAATTGTTTCGGAGGTTGAGGTAATAAGTGAAAGAAGTAGCTAGTCAGTTATGGAGTGAAATATTTTGCCACCAAATAAGAATACTTGAATAACAGCTGGAGTAAATTTCATTTAAATATAATCATGTTTACCTTGCTTTTTAAAATATATTTTCCAGTGATGACATCTTGCAAAATTGGATAATCCATATACTTATAGTCAGAAATTTTTTTCCTTTTAGATTGATGTTCTTCATTTTGTGTTGAAGTTCTATTGTTTGATGCGCTTGATCTTTTTCTGTTACCAGAAATTGAAGGAGACTGCGACCCATCTTTTTGATTTATAGATGTATATTGCTTTGAAAAATCAGATCTTTTATCAAGATTACTATCTATTGGAGATTTAAAAAAATAGCTACAAATTTGCCCCATTTTGAGAATTTATTTTTATATTATTATTCCATATAGCTAATTTGAAATATTAGCTAATGCAAATTAAACTCTGAAACAAATTTAAAAATAAACTAATAAAATTTCATTAGCTATATATATATATTTGAAGAGTTATTAAGTAGCGTCGACCGGGTAATTTGGCGCACTTGGCCGTGAACTATGCTTTTCAGTGGGAAGGAGAAATCATATAAACTTCTTATTTTATGGCAGGATAGGTACTAATATAATAATAATGCACAGCAAATTTCAGCTCTCTATCTATACAAACAAAAAAGTTTCAGTGAAAAATGATGCGCCACAAGAACCTCACAATATGGGGGTAATTCGGCGCACCGCTATTTATAATAGTAAAGCATCTGTTTAGAAAAAAAAAAGATACAACATTGGAAAGAACTGCATTTTTACTATAAGATTCATTTAAGTTCACATTTTAAAGTGAATTTAGCTTCATAGTAAAGCATGTTAACTAATCAATTCTTTTTTAAACCACACAATTTGGAGATACTTCGTTGCACATTCCGGGGTAATTGGGTGTACAGCTATTTTTAATAGTAAAACCTCGGTTTAGGAAAAAACAGCTTTTAAGATACAAATTAGTTTAATGTGAATTTAGCTTCATAGTAAAGCATGTTAACTAATTGCTTCTTTTTTACAGGGCCAAAACAAGTTTGAAAAGATGAATTACAAATCCCGCATAGTTTGGTTTAGCAGATGCTAATTTGGAGCTAAAGACTTCAGATTTGTTGAAGTATGAGAGTATTAATCTGTTATTGACTGGTATGAAGGATTTTTGTTTTTTCCAACCTGTTCTCATTATATGGGAAAAACACTTATACACAATTTTTTTCCCACTAATTCTGAAAGAAAAAATAAATATCTAATCTGAAATGATTCAAAATTATTAGCTATTATTAAAATTATCTGAAAGAAACAGTAATTAATCTATTTTATTGCTTAAAATACATATAGACATGGTTTTATAACCGAAATGTAGAAAATAAAAGTGCACCAAAATCCATGAAGGTGCACTGAATTACCCCACAAACAGAATAATTGTGAACAAGTGTGTTCCCCCTATAAGAAAACGGGGTGGAGTAAACAAAAACCCTTTATACCAGTCAATAACAGGTTAATACTCTACTACTCCACCAAATCTCAAGTCTTTAGCTCCAAATATGCGACTGCTAAACCTAACTATGCGGGATTTGTAATTCATCTTTTCAAACTTGTTTTGGCCCTTTAAAAAAGGAGCGATTTGTTACCCTGGTCTACGCTAGGTAAAAGGATTTATTGAATTTATAAAAAATGCCAAATATGTGTGCTATTCCCCAGATTGGCAGTTTTTAGCACATGGAGCAAGTTTAATAGTACAGAATTCATATTAATAGGCTTAGGCTCTGTATTATATTTGGAATGGTTACTAACAATAAATAAATAAATTTTATGGGGTCATATCACAAACAGCAAAAGGAAATTGAATACTAGGGACTGGTATAAGCAGTCAGTAAGGAAACCTACCATCATTGCAGACAATGCTCATGATTACAATAAAACACCAGAGGTTGCACTCACAGATGAAAGAGGAAAATGAAGAGGTGATAGTAAATGAAGCCCAAGAGATTCCCAAACATAAAAATCTAAGACATCATAGTTGAAGAGCATAACCCAGCATCAATCCCTATATCTGCAAGTAGCATTTAAATAGTAACTGTGATGTTTTTACTTGTTTGAAATGAAAATGTAATAAATAGCTTGAATTAATATACATCCTTCTCACCCTTTCAGAAAAGGTCAAATGCATTAATAAACTATATTACGTGCACTCGATAGAATGCATACCTTCACCACCTCTTTAACCTGTTCGTTACCAAAAACTAATGAACTGGTAACAGGACATTGACCAATCGTCACATCAAATTTCAGACAATTTGCTTGAATACTTTTTCAGTTATTCAGTTATAAATGGTGTTGCCCTTGTTCTTTGACCCAATCGCTCCCTAAATTTAACCAAATGGTTCCTAGATCTTGACCAATCGTCCCACCAAGTTTCAAGCAACACGGTTGAATACTTTTTGAGTTAGCTGTAAATGACCATGATTTTGACCTTTGACCGGATAGCTCCCAAAAATTCTACCAGATATTTCCTGGACATTGATCAATCGTCAGTGGAATAACAAGATGATAAATAAATGTGGTCTAATAAATAACCTTCCTTTTCCTACGAAGGTAAACATTATGGTGGAGCGATTTTATACTTTTTTTGCTTCAAGTCATAATTGTGCGGAAAAGTTGCAAAAAGATGTAGAAATGATGTGTGCAAAGGATGAAAAATGTTTAGAGTGAGCACAGGTACTTTAAAAATTTGAAAAATTACCCAAAAATCACATATTTTGCCCTTTTTCAAAAAAATGTTACACACATAACAATTGGGATAATAAAATAAAAATATTTTTTAACATCTAGCATCGACAGGGGTAATCCATCGAACTCAAGAGTATCGAGGTAATTAATTTCACCCCTTTTATAACAAAGAAAGGGTAATAATTTCGGAAAATCAATTACACCAATAAAAAAGTCACAATTTCTTTTATAAATATAGTAACTTCCATTCAAATTTGTGAGATAAAAGTATAAAATAATTTAGACTTTTAGAGTGAACATCAGAGATATTTTTTCACCCTATAAAAACTACATTTTAGATTTTACTAAAATTTCCCAACTTTAACACCGAATTGGACAATTATGTTCGAAATCCCATCAAACGTCACATGAAAACACAGAAATATGTCATATGTTCATGTTTCAAAATATGTTCCAAAACCCAATCATCAAAACTTCTTCAGTATGTTGATCAAAAAATTATTTCAGTTAGCTTACCTACTTTAAAGAGAAAATAAAAACTGCAGTAATGGGTACCTACAAATAAGGAAGAAATTGAAAAATTTATTGGCCTCATAATTTACATGGGATTACTTCCTTGTCCCGATATCCAACTGTATAGTCTGTATTGGTCAAACAACAGCCTTTATAAAGTTGATTTTGTTCCAGCAATGATGACTAGGGACTGATTCCTGCTACTCTTGAAAATGTTACACTTTTGCAACAATAATGAACCAAATGTAGGAAGAGACTTACAAGATAGGAAAATTGATTGACATGATATTAATACAGTACCAGTCAGTCTATCAATCAGGCCCTGATGTTGTGATAGACAAAAGCATGGTGCCTTTCAGGGGTCGTGTATCATTTTCAGGCAATATATAGTTAGCTACCTAGAAAGAGTCTTAAGTATGACTGTAAACTCTTCAACCTATGCACTCTGAAGGCTACACACTAAATTTAGAACTGTAATCTGGTGAAGCAAAAAGTACCCCTCCAATTAGTAGCACAAAGTCCTTTACTTTTAGACTGCTTCACAACTGTGTTTACAGATGATTATTATACTTCAACCTTTCTGGTAGAGCATCTTCTTCAATTTAAAACTTACTTGTATTGCACTGTGAAATTGAAAAAGAAGAAATCTTCCTAAAAAAATGACATACGCAAAGCTAAAGAGAGTCGAAATATCAGCATTACAGAATAACAATGGAGAGAAAAAATATAATTGGAAAGATAAAAGGAATATTTTGACTATCAACAGGTCCTGATGATGGCTTGCTGATGCTCAGGACAGTGAGAAAAGTACATCAAATGATTTAGATATAATTATACTGGAGGATAGTGCAGGGAAGTGTGGTATGAAGATTAATTGATTGAAGAGCAAGAGCTTGATTTTAAATGGTGGAGGAGAGAGGTAAGAGGATGTTAGAGGGGTGTGTGTGGTGTAGAAGAGGTTTTTATGTGATGCTGGTGAGAGAAAAGAGAAACTATTATGAAGTGTAGCTATAAGGAAGAATGGTTGGATGTATCAAGGAAGATGTCAGATGTGACCTATTCTGTGGTGGGAAGATCCGAGTGACAGACTGCTATTAGGGAAAACTTTCTGGAAGAGTGTAGTGCTCCCTAGTGTGCTGAGTGGAAGTAAAATGATGGTGTGGACTATGGCAAAGAAAGAGAGGTTGCGATGAAAGAGAATAGGGTATCAAGGAAAGTGTTGTATGAACCAGTTGTGACTTCAACAGGTTAGGAATGAAGAGAAGAGGTGAATAATGGAATTGGGTAGGTAGAGAACACTTGTTTACTATAGGTTGAAGGCTGGAATAGATGGGCTTATCATCTAACTGATAAGCCTGTCTGCAAAAGATGCATGAAGTTGTGAAATTTATCCAGCGACTATTGATGCCTGAATTATCCGGCAACAATTTTCTAATTAATTCCTATATATACATGTAATTATTGGAGAGAATTCTGTGATTTTTGGAAGGAGAGAAATTACCCGAAAAATTAAATATCTAGAGACTTTGGATGGAGAGAAATTGCCCCAAAAATCAAATATCTGGAGACAGAGTCTGATTGTGCATGCGTTGCAGACTGCCGTGAGACTGACTGGCTGGTAAGTTTAATTTACACCTCAGACTGCAGAATATGGTACATTTTCCTTGACTCTCCCGAGACAAATCTGAGCTCAATTTTGGAAATTTTATATCTTTGTGGGAGATCTCAACAGTATCTATAAACTGAGCAGTGCACCATATTACAGCAAACTATTGTACTTTCAATCAAAGTTTGTTGTACAGCACACTTCATGATTGTTTTACACGTTGCGTGCTGGAGTCAAAAACCAGGTTTCCACTGCATTGCGGGACTTTGAAAGTTCCATCATATCTGTACTAGTAACGCAATTGAGCTGAAATTGTGTGTGGTTCATATCCGTGGTTAGTACTACCTATTGCACAAATTAAATTGCGTGTCTACCATTGGGCATTACGCAATGTAAAGTATCTGGTTCTACTGCATTGCGGGGTGCCCACCCGTGTCAAAAAACGTCACTTCTGAGAATAGTTTTTTTCAATTATTCAAGTTTGTAGATAAATGTTTATCATTTCTCGGTGGTAAGAATGAATATATAATCATACAAAAATTAATATATGTCAGCTATCATAAAAATATTATCATAAGTCAGCTGTTAAATTTTATTCTGATCTATTTTTCGTATCTTCCTTAGGACGTGTCTTACATACGATTTCGTTTTTTATGGTATATGAAGAAATTTTGATAATCCCAATGAATTTTCATTTCCGTGTGATGTTCTGAATGATTCTAGTTCAGAATAATGCATCTTTAAAATTACTCAAAATATGTTAGGAGATGAATTCACACAAATGATTTAGCCAAAATGTTACAAATTTTAATCAGAAAGTGAAAACATTCTGTCCTGCCTGACATGGGCATCCATACATATATTCAATTTGCAGCATAAAATTAAATCAATTATATAATTCAAAATTTTAACTATTAAACAGAAGTTATTCGTGAAAGAATTCATTGGATTTATATTTGGCAGCTACATATATAAATGAAAACGGTTTTCCAGACATGAAATAATATTTCTCATATTTTTTGTTATATACCTATGGTCTACTTGATGTTTAAAATATGGTCAGTTGCTTAAAGGGAATTGATTTCCTATAATAAAACAATTAGAAATATAAGTTATATTTGAAAAATATATTTTAATTAGTCAAATTCCATGATTAATGATCATGATAACTTTCAATCACTGGTAAACTCAATACTTATTAAAAAAAAAAGTCAAAAATATAAAAAAATTACCGTTTATACAATGTTTTTTGAAGATGATCAAGTTTTTTTAAATGACCCACCCATGGGTCACCCGCACTGTGCTAGAAGCGGCAGTGACCCACCGGTGGGTCAGCCCGCACGCAACGTGTTAATGACCTGGCCAGTACGATATAGGTTATAATACGATACCTGTTATAATTAACTTTTGAAATTAATAATATATTGAAGATTTAATATGGTACTTTGTAAAGTACCATTAGGTAGCTAAATATCTAGCCCGATAAAAATATAACAGGTATCGGGAATCGGTACATTTGTATAGAATCGGATTTGTCCCAGAATCGTTAAAAATCTTGGTATCGTCCCATCACTAGCCCAAATCCCAACTTCTGTAAAAAAATCCTGGGTTTATGGTGTTATTATTTACAGACTGGTGACACACATCTAACTGAAGTGATAAGTTTTTTATTTACACCTCAGACTGAAAGTTTACAATTAATAGCTACCCCATAAAATTATAAATATTATAGTTTTCTATTATAAATTATATTTTCTATACCAAATTAAACATCTCAATCAAAGAATTAAACTGTGTAGTATAAACATTGGATTCAGGTACCATTAGTCATAAATTTTGATAAAACAATTATCAAGTTCACTCCATATATCATTAATCTTCATTCAAATTACCAATCTACTAACTAGAACATACAGTGGTGCGCTGCTCAGCTTTTAGATACGTATCAGAGATCTTGAATTAATTCCTGTTACCAAAAATTTAGCTGTGGGAGATTTTCAATAAATTCCCATGTAACCATTAATTTAGCTGCGGGAGATTCTGAATCTGCTGCTGAGAAAGAGAATCGTAGAGTAACTCTCTCAAATTTAAATCTCTGCGTGGACTGGGACAAGAGACACATTATACAGAGTGGCTCAGAGTCTCAGACGGAAAGTTTACGATAGCCAGGCAATGAAGCATGTCCAGAATCGCCATTTTAATGGCGAGTTTGTGCCACGTTCCAGAGGCTGAAAATCTCACAAAGGCTCAATATTGCTCAATTTTTGAAGTTTTCAAGCAAATTAACATGAGAACATAGAAATTAATTCAAAATTTTAAGCCAATTAGACATACCTGAGTTTTGACCTATTGAAATCTAAGACAATTAATTGGCTTTAACTGTTGTACTCTTGTAACATGGTCCATGGAGTTTGTGACAGTTATTTTGAGCACTTGAATTGCAAACAGCGAGAAATATCTATTTTTCTCTCATATGCTACACAATGTTATTTTGGATAGAATTTACAATAATTTGATCATTTGGAGAAATTTTGTGATTTTTGGAGAGAGCTGGAGGACAAATGGAGAGTTTATGGGTTAGGACTATTTACCTAATGGCACCGAATGATATACCGAATGGAGACTTATTTTAACTGAATGAGGAATACCAAAGAACAAAGTGAAAATATCGTTAATTATTTTAAAAAATGAGCTATTCCTAACCTGATGGCGATTGGCGCTTTGTCAAAATGAAATCAAATGATTCTTTAATAAGCTTTGTTTATATGAAAATACATATTTCCAATTGTTTGATTTCACCTCTTCCCCTTTAAATAGTGTTAATCTTACCCACTCCATTCAGTTAAAATAAAAGTGTCCATTCAGTAAATAGTCTTAGGACTATTAACCAAATGGAATACCGATTGGCCAGTCTGTATTTTGTGGTAAATTCCACCAACATGTCAGCGGAATTTTTTCCCTTTGAAAATAATATTCTGGCAAACTTGCAAAGTCGGTAGATTTTTAGCTATTTATTCCTATGTTACCATTAATTTTCGGTGGATAAATTGGGAAAATGTTGGTGGATCAGCCAAATTACTTGATTTTTTTTGTGGATTTTTTCAGCTTTTTGAAAAAGTCAGGGGGATTTTTTGCACCAAATACAGACTGACCGATTGGAGGCTTATTTTAACCGAATGAGAAATACCGATGAACATAGTGAAAATGTCGTTAATTATTTGAATAAATGAGCTATTCCTAACCTGATGGCGCTTTGTCAAAATAACATAAAATAATCCTTTGATAAGCATTGCTTACGAATTTAAATAAACAAAGTATGTATCATTATATAATTAAATATACTGATTCCGTTATAATATATATTACCAATTGTTTGATTTTACCTCTTCAGAGTGAGGCTCTTCCCCTTTAAATAGTAATCTTACCCGCTCCATTCAGTTGAAATATAAGCGTCCACACGGTGCCATTTGGTAAATAGTCCTAGGATTATTTACCGAATGGATGAATGAGAAGGGATAATAACACCAAATATACTGATATTCAGTTAGCTACTGTATGTTGTTGTATTGTTCAGTGTAGATAAATATTATATATCTAAACCTACAGATCCATTTGGTACTACATGCCTTCTTTCGGTATAAAAAAAACTTCAATTCGGTATATAGTCACAGGACTATTTACCAAATGGAAGTTATTTATAGCCAAATAGAGGCAGGAAGGATCAAGGTTTATACAGTCTACAAGCCTTGGGTAGTCTCTAAGTCTTGAGTAGGATCCAGACTGTATTTCATGGTAAATGCTAGGGACGGGATGATACCAAAATTTTGCCGATGCCTATACTTTACGAAATCAACCGATACCGGTAACCAATACTTCTCAACAAGTGCCAATGCTGATACTTTCAGTTTTTTAAAGTCTATATTTATTAAAGTCATTGATACTTAATGAATTATTAAGTATCAATTATTTTTGCAAGTTTAACAAAGTTTAACTGATAAAACTAACATGAAGTGATTTACATATTTCATATTATTTGAAGTAGCTAGTAAATACATTGGTATTAGATAGATAACATTTCAGATCAAATCTGATGTGTGTTATCATCTTGTGATACTTGTCATATATAGGTGCAAAAATGGTCAACAGTAGCTGAATAATTCTTATCTTAAATTTAAAGTCAGACTTAAAAACCTATTGGTAGATTCTTTAATTTTTTCATGAATTATTTCATGCATGTCATAATAAATATATGAAAATTACACTTAGAACTCAAGTAAGTATTGTAGTGATGCAAACACATTACTTGTGTACGCATAACTGCTTTGGCGAACCTATATAATTATGTGTAATGAACATTCACAGCTAGTTACCATTTGGCTCGCATGAGATTAACATCTAAATCTCAAGTCTGAGTTGTGAGACAAATTCTTGTGAGTGTTTTAGTGAAGTGCATAGTGCATTATTATATGCTTGATATAGAAATACAATCTCTTTAAAGTAATATCCAAACGTGTTATTTAACCTAAATACAGTTTGGAGCATTGACCAGAGGCCTGAGGTCGGAACCATATAAGCAAGTTGGTTCTAGGGCATGGCAATGAGTATTTAGTAGAAAGAGATAAACTGAGTAAAAAAGAATCTGAAAGATAAGATAAAGAGTAAGATTCCAATCACAAGTTAACCCATACAGTGGACCGTTATAAGGTTCCACAGTTGATGAGATAACCCCAGAGGGCCCATCACATTGGTGGCAGTATGGTGCGTGATTAAATAATTCGAATTTAAAGAACAAAAATTCAATTACTAAAGTGAAAGATTGAGAACTTTGTAGTTACTAAAAACTAAGTTAACCATCTGATTGGAGAGTATTTGATTACAGCAAGATCGGGTTTTGCGACCCTATTTGTGTTGAAATTTTAGTTAAATGTATTACACACTCGTTATATGTTTAATATTAATTTCCTTTTAGACTAGCTCAGCTATATTAAATTACCTATTGTTTCAATAACCATGTATTACTTTTAATGAGAAACGGAAATAAGGTCTAAAGTCGATCACACTTCCGTCGAGGGTTAAATACCACTGCTTGTAGTTTCTGAAGGCAGTCGGTTCTTTACATTACTCAGTGAGAGATGTGTTCCACTCATCTCTCAATAGACTTCTAATTGTATAACATATTTACTCTTTAAATAAACTCTATGTCTTAACGTTGTTAACCCACTGTTATTTAACCTAATTCTAACAGGTTATGGGCCCAGAGAACGATAAGAGTTTATAAATCAAATTATGTTTAAACAAATTAGAAGTTTATAACAGTAATAAAAACGAAGTGCAGTGAAAAAGTGTTAACCTATATGAAACATATCACTCGAACGCGTGCGTAAGCATATCGTGTTAACGCGCTAATGAGGTCAATTATAATGATTGCTCAAGCGAAAAATGCACTTGTTTTATAATATAATTATTTAGTATTTGTGCGGAAGAGGTGTCAAGAGAGGTCACAAATTACCTTTAAATCTGTGACCTTATCCTTTGGTAAACAGTCTTTCAACAAAAGGTTCTTGCGAACTAAGACTTGTGTTGCTGTTCCAATTAAATATTAATAATTATATTCAGTGAAGTTATTCTTATGAATTAGAATAATTTTAAAACATCAAATTCAGTTAAACAGTAAATCAATTTAACTGCTTTGGTTGTTTTTGTTTGTTAAAGTATTGAATGATAATAAATACTTTCAACAAAAGGTTCTTGCGAACTAAGACTTGTGTTGCTGTTCCAATTGAATATTAATAATTATATTCAGTTATTCTTATGAATTAGAATAATGTTAAAACATCAATTCAGTTAAACAGTAAATCAATTTAACTGCTTTGGTTGTTTATGTTTGTTAAAGTATTGAATGATAATAAATACTTTCAACAAAAGGTTCTTGCTAACTAAGACTTGTGTTGCTGTTCCAATTGAATATTAATAATTATATTCAGTTATTCTTATGAATTAGAATAATGTTAAAACATCAATTCAGTTAAACAGTAAATCAATTTAACTGCATTGGTTGTTTATGTTTGTTAAGTATTGAACGATAATAAATACTTTGAAAACATGTCTTCAAATAAGTTACCGGGGATTGTTCCCCTAGACGGAAATAATTACCCTACATGGAGGATACAAATGAAGATGTATCTCTTACGAGAGAAACTGATGGATTTTGCTGATGGATCTAAACCAGTTCCAATTGATTCAGCTTCAACTGAGGCGAAGAATGCCTATGCTAATAATTATAATAAGGCTCTGGCAGATATAGTACTATCTATTTCACCGGATCAATTGTACTTAGTTGGACAACCGACGGATCCACACGCTGTCTGGACTACCCTTCAAGAAACGTTTCAGAAAAACACGTGGGCTAACAAATTTCGTCTGAAGAAAAAGCTCTACAATCTAAAATTGAAGTCTCCTGAACTACTAGACTTTCATTTGAAGGAACTAACTGAAGTTTTTCAAGAGCTTGCCTTGTTAAATCAAGTGATCAGTGAAGAGGATAAAGTTATTTGTCTCCTGTCATCACTACCAGGGCCGTTTGAAGTGCTTGTCACCGCACTTGAAGCTCAGACAGACATCCCTAACTGGATTACCGTAGCTGACACACTCCGGAGAGAAGCTGAAAAGTTGAGTATTAAATCCAATAATGCATTAGCATTATCCAATAGCTACTCAGAATTATGCTGGAGTAAATAAACAGTCCATCATTTGCCATTTCTGCAAAAAGATGGGACACCTGAAAAAAGACTGCTTTAAATTTAAAAGGTCTTCTCAAACTAACAGAACTCAAAACCAGCCAAATGTTGTAAATGAATGTAACCTTTGATGAATCAATTTCATCTAAGATTGAGAGCCCTCAACTGAGTGAGACTCCTACCTCTCCACTGGTGTTCCATTCAGAAGATTAAGAACCTGCTGGACCTGAGAATCAACCTCCTGACGATAATCCTCCAATAATCCTCCCTGAGGCGCAACCTGTACCAGCTATCAGTCCTAATGAGGATCTTAGACGATCGTCTAGAATTCGTCGAGCTCCTATTAGATATGGTAGTTGGGAGTATGATCATTTTGAGGAGGAGGAGGAGGGTTTATTAGTCAATGGGAATATCAATATCGAACCTAGGTCGGTATCTGAGGCTCTTAATAGCGGTTCTGAATCCTCTAAATGGAAACATGCCATGGAGAGGGAATTAAATGCTTTTGAGAAACATAAAGTTTTTGAACTCGTAAAACCTACCTCAGATTTAAATATAATTAAATCTAAATGGGTGTTTAAAAGAAAAAAGGGATCTGATGGTAGAGTGGTTTCATATAAAGCTCGATTAGTCGCTCAGGGTTTTTTACAGAGACCTGGAATCGACTATGATGAAATTTTTGCTCCTGTAGCGAGATTTGAATCGGTGCGAACCATGTTATCTTTAGCAGCTAACCAAAAATTATTTGTACATCACTTGGATGTCAATTCTGCTTTTTTGAATGGGGATCTTAAAGAAAATGTTTATATTAGACAGCCTCCTGGCTATGCTATTCCAGGAAAAGAAGATTTAGTATGTAAACTTAATAAATCTATGTATGGATTAAAACAATCACCCAAATGTTGGAATGATGCGTTGGATGCATATCTTAAATCCTTAGGATTTATTCAGTCCTCTTGTGACTCTTGTATATATGTTAAATTAATCAATAACTCTCCATGCTTCATTTCTGTGTATGTAGATGATATTATTGTAGCATGTAAGAACTATGATGATCTGACTAAAATCAAGATTGATTTAAGTGCTAAATTTGAGATGAAAGACTTAGGAAAATTATCCTATTTCTTAGGCATAAAAATCGTACAAGACGAAAATAAAATAGCCCTAAATCAATCTTCATTTGTCAACGAGTTATTAGATAGATTTGAATTCAATAATTGCAAACCTATTTCAACCCCTGCTGATGTTAATTCCCATTTGGAACCAACTACTGATGATTGTGAACTAGTAGACAAAACTAAATATCAGTCAGCTGTAGGTGCCTTACTGTATCTATCTACTAAAACTAGACCGGACATAACTTATGCAGTTGGAAATGTCTCTAAATTTTGTTCCAATCCAAACACTAAGCACTGGTCTGCAATTAAGAGAATATTTAGATACCTAAAGGGCACACCGGATCTTGGCATTACATATGGTAATGAAGATTCTGAGTTGATAGGTTATTCTGATGCCGACTGGGCAGGAAACAGAGTTGATAGGAAAAGTACTTCTGGCCAATGCTTTATGTTAAATAATTCCATTATTTCTTGGCGCTCTGTGAAACAGTCATGTGTTGCTTTATCAACAGCTGAAGCTGAATATGTTTCCCTCTCTGGAGCCTCCCAAGAAGCTGTATTTCTAAATAAATTACTATTAGATCTTAAAGTACCAAATAAGAATCCTATAGTTTTGTTTGAGGATAATCAGTCAGCTATTTGTATTGCTAAAAATGCAAAAAATCATCCTAGATCGAAACACATTGATATTAAATTTCATTACATTAGAGATCTTGTTGCTTCAAACACAATTAAACTTGTGTATTGCCCCAGCGAAACTATGCTCGCTGACATATTCACTAAACCGTTGCCTATTGATAGATTTACCAAATTAGTTGAATTAATAGGCATGAAAAATATATAATGTCGTGTGAGGAGGAGTGTTGAAATTTTAGTTAAATGTATTACACACTCGTTATATGTTTAATATTAATTTCCTGTTAGACTAGCTCAGCTATATTAAATTACCTATTGTTTCAATAACCATGTATTACTTTTAATGAGAAACGGACGTAAGGTCTAAAGTCGATCACACTTCCGTCGAGGGTTAAATACCACTGCTTGTAGTTTCTGAAGGCAGTCGGTTCTTTACATTACTCAGTGAGAGATGTGTTCCACTCATCTCTCAATAGACTTCTAATTGTATAACATATTTACTCTTTAAATAAACTATGTCTTAACGTTGTTAACCCACTGTTATTTAACCTAATTCTAACAATTTGATGGTACAATCCAATTACGGTGTCCAGTTTTTGTAATAAAATATAAAGAATTTTCAAATCAAGATCAAGCATAAGGCATCTCGAAAATTATCGGAAGGATAAGGAGAGTGCAGATGGCCTAATTTGAGTGAGAGCAGAGACAATCAGTGAGATTAACCAGTTCGGTAAATCTTCGGTGACACACAGAGGGAGGAAGAGAACTGAAAGGGAAAAGCATTGCACGTTGGTGAATGTGGACAACATTCAATATACAACATGCAAAAAAGCCGTAATTCAACCAAAAACTGACAGTCTAATTTGTTTAAACACTACATCTGAATTTAAAGTAGTATTTATTCAACCTGCTTCATTCAGTGTACACGAGGTCACACAGTTAAAATCATCGATAACGTCGCCGATAGCATTTGAAGAAGAGAGTCCCACTGTTCATGAAACAAGAGTTGAGTATAAAATAGGCTAACAATTTAAATAGCGTGGTCATACCTTTATAATTATCAGTTTCATTTGTGAAGTAGTCACATGCGGTTCTCTGTGAATCAAGTCCAGTGGTGAATAAACAGTCTCTTGGTGTCAGTGTTTATGTGTATTACAATAGCAACAATAAATTGTAAAAGGTTAGTTAGAAGTACTCAATTAATTTTTATTGCAGCAATTATTATTATAGGATGTATTTTGTTAATGCATTTCTTTCAGCTTGATAATACTATTGATGTGACAGGTATTAATATTTAATCTTATAATTTTATTGATTTAACAGGTTTTGTTCTATTGATATTTCGTTAATTTTATGCATGTTCTATTTTTATAATAGTGATTTGCTTTAACCCACACATTTCTTAAGTACACATTAACATTGAGTTAAGAATGAAAATTACATGCAAAGCTCAGAGGAAGAAATAGTTAATCCAAGTCCAATTGAATTAAGGTCTGGTAGAAAAATAAGACCCAGAATTAGGAAGAGACAATCAAAGCAACAACACAACAAACATTCTAGGTTACCGATTATAGAGCAGCAGAGGTTAAATAGGATAGTTATAGACAACTTAAGATTTAAATACTTCAGAGACAATGGAAGACAGGGTAGAAATGACACCAGCTCAATTGCAGGAAATAATTAAAGGAACGAGCACCACAATTATAAATTCTGACTCTTTGCCGATATTTAGAGGACGAAGAAGACCCGAAGATCCAACTTTCGAGGAGAAAAACACATTTTGTCAGCATTTGAGTTTATTAAATAACCATATATCCAGCTTGGGAGACAAAGATGATGCACAAAAAAAGAAAATCCTTCTCAGGAGCGCTGGTTGCAAGACTCAGAAAACGAACAAGAATCAGATCCATCTAAGTTGTATAAAATCAACAAAGAAAAACCATTTTTAAATTACATACCTAAACATGAAGAAATAACATGGACTCTAAACAGACTAAAGACAGCACAGTCAAAAGACTTTGCTTGTAAGGAAATTATGGACAGTTTAAATTGGAAACAGTTATGTACAACTAAAAACATAGCTGAGTTTTTCATATTAGACGGAATATTATATTGACATAGGAAAATAGATACTAGGGCAGCCAGTATTATTAATTATGTTATACCAACCGAAATGATCAATTTAGTAATTAATTCAATACATTTTAACACACATTGTGGTTTAGCTCATACGCTATTTAAATTTCGACTAGATATTATCATTTTCAAGAAAGATCGGTCATAGAATCTTTTATTAAAAGATGTGACGTTTGCAAGATACTTAAAGGAAGTCTAGATACTCCTATTAAATTATTGACTGCCCCAGTAGCTAATAAACCATTTGAAACAGTTTCATTTTCATTACAACGGACTCGATATAACAAAATACACGCCGTAGCTGACAAATCAACTAACACAGTAATTGATTGTCTAAGTAAAACATTTAGCCGATGCGGATATCCCAAAACGTTAATGTCAGATTGTGCGAAAGAATTTAAGTCTAACGCAATTAAAACTTTCAGTGAAATACATCAGATATATAAATGTGAAGTGTTACCATACTCAGCATATTCCAATGGAATTTGTGAACGCAACAACCAAAGAATTAACAAGCTATTAAGATTTTATGTAGCAACAATAAATCACGATAATTGGGACATGTTTCTCGTTATTGTCCAAAATACAGTTAACAATCGGATCGTAGTATCTCTCAAAGACATTCCATCATACGCCCTATATGGTCGAGATACTTCCCCAAATATACAAGCAGAAACTTTGGATAATATTTATAACCTAGATACATCAGAATCAATAGTCAAAGTTAAGGCCAGACAAGCTATATATATTCAAGTTCAGATTAGAGCAAACATTATTAACCAAACAAACAAACGCATAATTTACCACAATAGGACACGAAAATACAAACTCATACAGACAGGAGACCGAGTATTAATTAGAAACCATCAAAAAACTCAAACTACAATTGAATTGGATAGGACCAGGTAAGGTATTACAGGTCAAGAAAAATAAAGCAGTAATAAAAATTGGACATCAAACGGTAACAAGTAACATAAATTACTTAACTAAGTTAGAAAATTTCACAACCAATTAATTAAATAATTTCATTATTATCATTAAACAGGAAATCAAATTGTGATCAATTTGAATATAAACATCATGTAGGTAGCCCAAAAAAAGGAACACATAACACGTAGTAACATGAAGTAACTCGAAGTAACATGTAACAAATAGTACAGTAACACTTGACATATAACTCAGTTACAAGCGAAGTCTCGGAGAAATGTTTACAATTTTTTTGCTTACGCTAATCAAACAAACACACATTATGCAGCACATTGTTAATAATACAATACTTTCTTTAAACTCAGTAAGAGAATCATTGTATCAATACAATGATAATTTTAAAGTGTAAAATAATTATATGTATTTAAATTAAGTTGGTGGGATGAAATATGAATTTTATTAACATAAAATTTCATATAATAATTTTAATATGAATAATTTTTAATGCATGTTAATTTTAGATTTTGTATTTATATGTTTAGTGTAACGAATAAGATGAATTATATTTTTTTGTCAAATGCTAAAAGAATGTATGAGTTAAATTGTTTAAAATCAAAATGAAAATAAAATAAAATTTGAAATCACATTGAAGGACTGAAAGAATTTAAAATCAAAAATAATTATTTCACACTGAGACTGATGACTGATAAATTACTTAAATAATACCAGGGGCCATGTATTAACAATATCGTTTCAATTTCAGATACACGGAGAAAGCCACTCCCAGCTACTGACAGCCACTCACAGACATTGACAGCCTCTCAGCCGGTGCCTGAGGAACTTAACGTTCACTAGAAACGTTTGCCGTACCTACCTGCTTGTCATTGCCACGCGACAAGGTCGTGGGAAGAGGAACTCAATGCAGCTGAAGACGATGGGCCAAACACAGAGCAATTTCGATCTTAATTCGGTCGAAAACTTATCCAAAAGTCTGCGACGATGAACAAAGCTCACCTGGAGGCCACCATTAAGAACATGGGAACAACACAGTACGACCTCATACCCAATTTGTTCAGTGATGTGTTGGTATTGATTTTAACTTTATTAATGGTAGGAATTCTGGTATGCGGATACACTCATGCCAAAAAGTTAAAATCCGATGAGGATATGAAGCTGTACGAGATACGGAGTTTAAAATCAAAGATGGCGACAGAGGCCTTCAATCAAATTGAAAATAGGGAACGCCCTTTAGAACAGGGAAACTAATCAGGACGGTCAAAAAACCAAAAGGTCAAAAACCAAAAAGCAATATTATTAAAAGGTCAAGTAGCATTTAGGAAAAAAATTTAAAAATTCAAATTAAATTAGACCATTACTTTAAGTTTTTAATTTTAAGTTTGGGTAATTTTAAGTGAAATTAAAAGATAATCATTTTCAATTGAATTTAATTTTAAGATTAATGTTATTTTTTCTTGATGTTAATTTTATTGTTTACTTTTAAGGATTAAAGGTCCCCTCCAAGCAAATTTTTTTATTGCTTAAATCAACGAGGCTAATGTTTCTTATTATTTTACTGCAAACCCCATCAAATTTGATAGCATATTTTTAATTGTATATGCTATTAAAGATTTTTAAAATCCAAACTCTACAAAACCTATTTTACTTCCGACTTTCTAATTTTCAGTCTGAAGAAGAAGAATGTACACCATTTGTTTTGATTGTCAACTAGGTATTTGGTTTATTAAATTTATTTATTATTCGTTTAAAGATTTAAATTTTGATGAACTTATTATGGAAACGTTTATATACTTTTTGAAACAATTTATATCTTAAAAGAAGGCCAAAAACGCCTTTTTTGTTTAAAAATCTAATTTTGAAATCAAAACAAAGAGTGTACAATCTTCTTTCTCAGCGTCAGGTTGGAGATTCGCTCGATTGTTGCTCACAGAGTATTCAAAAACTTCAAAAGCAAATAATAAAATATATACTGAACCGAATTGTATGCGGTTTGCGGGATAATGATCGCAAACCTTAGTTCTAAAATATTATGTAATAAACTCCTTTTTTTCCCGGAGCCTGGAGAGGACCTTTAAGACTGCTCAAAATTTGATAATAAAAATGATTGATTAAAGAGTCACAATTTACGATATCATAACATATGATAAATTATAACGAATAATTCTTTTCGTCAATAAAGTAGGAATTTCATTAAAATAAAATATAAATAAGTTGAACAAAAATATATTTGTACAAATTTTTTTTTTTTTAATCATAACAATTTTTTTTTAAATATAAATGAAATAACAACTATGTGTAATATATTGGAGTGATCGAAGTCTCTGATAATATTTAGAATGATATTCTAAATATTAGGAGGGGCGAGGTGAGATCTCAAATATATTAAGCAAGTTTTGAAAAAATTATTTATTTTGAGGTAGGAATAACTTAGGAATAACTTAGAACATTAGGTAGGAATAACTTAGAACATTTAGTAATAAAAAAAAAATATTGTTTAAGCAAAAATTAAGATTGTATAGGTAAGATGAAAATTTTATAAAAAATTATTGATGCACTTTACTTCTGAAATATTTTTAGAATGAATTAAACTTATATTTTTAATCAATTTGCTAGTAATACAATTATAGCCGGTTCGAGAAATTTCAAGAGATCCAATACACAGATTTCCACTAACGGAGTGCGCATCTGAACATTGTCAACTATTGGGTAACAATGTGCAGAGAGGCCAGCTGTTAGACTTGGAAAATGCGGATTGTAACTTTGAAATTTTCAAAAGGGGGGAGCAATGTAGTGATGCAAACACATTACTTGAGATTAACATCTAAATCTCAAGTCTGAGTTGTGAGACAAATTCTTGTGAGTGTTTTAGTGAAGTGCATAGTGCATTATTATATGCTTGATATAGAAATACAATCTCTTTAAAGTAATACCCAAACGTGTTATTTAACCTAAATACAGTTTGAGCATTGACCAGAGGCCTGAGGTCAGAACCATATAAGCAAGTTGGTTCTTGGGCATGGCAATGAGTATTTAGTAGAAAGAGATAAACTGAGTAAAAAAGAATCTGAAAGATAAGATAAAGAGTAAGATTCTAATCACAAGTTAACCCATACAGTGGACCGTTATAAGGTTCCACAGTTGATGAGATAACCCTAGAGGGCCCATCACAGTATTGGTTAATTATTAGATTGGTACTTATAGTCTATAGTGTATTTTTTAAAATTATTTATTTCATTTAAGGCTACAGAATAATAGAAAATTGATAAAAAGAGAATATTTATTAAATGAATAAAACCTAAATAATAATACATGTATCGGCTATATAATGGCCGATACTTTTCAATATATGACGATACAGATACCATTGCCGATAGGCCCAATACTCCCCAAAAATGCCGATACTTCGTCCCATCCCTAGTAAATTCCACTGACAAGTCGGTTGAATTTTTCCTCTATGAAATTTTGAAAATAATATTCTACCAAAGAAGGTGGATTTATAGCTATTTATTCCTATGTTACCATTAATTTTCAGTGGCTAAATGAGGAAAATGTTGATGAATCAGCCTCATCCTAGACATTAATAAGATTGATGAATGTTGATGAATATAGGTTGATTTTTCAGCTTCTTGAACAAGACAGTGGGTTTTTTGCACCAAATACAGACTGGAGTGGGATTACAGTGTAAAGAGGTGGAGAAAGGTTGCGGGTATAATCAAACAATTACTAATATGCGTTTTAATGGAACCAGCATATTCAATTATGTAATATTTCGTTAGTATTAACTAAGCTTTACAATTAATTAATAACTAACTATATTCCTTGTTCTGTTTAATATAACCGAAAGGTACCATTTGTTGCCATTCAGTAAATAATCCTACCCTTCGATGCCATTCGGTAACTACCATTATTCGGTAAATAGTCCTACCGGAGTTTATGACTTATGAGCCATACTATTTTACTAGGCACGATAGTTACCTAACAGTTTTCTGTGATAAATTTTATTTTCTATACCAAATTAAACATCTCAATCAAAGCATTAGCTATACTGTGTAATGTTAGAATAAACATTGGATTCAGGTACTGACAGTACCTGAATCCAATGTCTATGTCATGCACGTTTGAGTGATCTGCAATATCGACCAATTTCGCTGCACAATCTGTTGATCAATAGTTTGCGCAGCAATCGATCGATTTTTACACGTTCGAATGATATGACTATTTTTAGTTAGTACATCAAATTGGCACATTTGATCACGTATATCAATCGATAGCGCAACCATCGATCGATTTTTGCGCGTTCGAATTATATGATTTTTTTTAGTTTGTACATCAAATTGGCACATTTTATAACGTATATCAATCGATAGCGCAACCATCAATCCATTCCTGCGCGTTTGAATGATATGATTTTTTTTTAGTATGTACATCAAATTGGCACATTTTATAGCGTATATCAATCGATAGCGCAACCATCAATTGATTTCTGTGCGTTCGAATGATACAGGTTTTCTTGGTTTTTGCATTTAATTAATTGTTATGTTTTTACTGGAAAAATACTTTTAAATACTTTTTGTATATTTAATAAGTCAACCATCAGTCGATTGTTGCTCGTTTGAATGATATGGAATTTGTTAGTTTATGCATCTAATTATTACATTTAATAGAGCAATCATCAGTCGATTGTTGCTCGTCCATGTTTTAAAGTGTGGACAAAGTCGCCAGTATATTGGCGACTTTTGAGAGGTTAAATAAGTTGAAAAAACATGTGAATAAGGAGTAAATCACTCCCAAAATAGTCTTAGAGATGCACATGCATCAGGCATGAAGCATAAGGATGTTTCCAAGTGTAAAATTTTCACTAGGAAGTCAATTTTCTCCTTTAAAGTACCTTAAATGTGACGACCTGGATCCATTATCTCATTAAACTGGTGACTTTCCTGCCACACTTTGAAACATGGTTGCTCATTTGAATGATATGGATTTTGTTAGTTTATGCATCTAATTTTTACATTTAATAGAGAAACCATCAGTCGATTGTTGCGCATTTGAATGATACAGATTTTGTTAGTTTATCCATATAATTATTACATTTAATGGAGCAACCAATAACCATCAGTCGATTGTTGTGCGTTTGAATGATATGGATTTTCTTAGTTTATGCATCTAGTATTTACACTTAATAGAGCAACCATCAGTCAATTGTTGCGCGTTTGAATGATATGGATTTTCCTGTATCATTTGAACACGCAGAAATCGATCTATGGTTGCGCTATCGATTATTATATGCGAGCAAATATGCAAATTTGATGTACAAACGGAAAAAAATCATACCATTCGAACACGCAGGAATCAATCGATGGTTACGCTAGAGATCGATGGACTGATCAACAGATTGCGCAGCGAAATCTCAGTCTGCAGAACATGGCACATTTTTAACATTTTCTGTGCGAACAATCCTTAATTTCTTCCTATATTTACATGTATTTTACTGAGAACAGAAGCCAAAATAGAGGATTTCTTGGAGAACAGTTTACCAGTTCCTGCAGTCTGGGTGAAATCGGTCGATATTGCAGATCACTTAAACGCGCGTGACATTTATACTAACGTTACATCCCATGTATAAGAGTATGTCAGTTAAACCCAATTAATTGGCTTAGATTTGAAATGGTCAAATCTCAGATATGTCTAATTGGCTTCAAATTTTGAATTAATTCCTATGTTCCCATGTTAATTTTGGCTTGAAATCCTCCAAAAATGAGTCAAATTGGCTTGGCTCAGATTTTTTGACAAATTTTGGCTCAAAAAATTTTTGAGGCTGGAAAATAGTAAGCCAATTTTTGAAAAATTGGCTTACAATTTTTCAGCCTCTGAAACATGGGTTAGGGGAGAGCGGGGCTAATCCGTACACTTTTCACTCAAACCTCTGTCAAGCAGCTACTATCGACATATTGTTGAATATGTTAAATCACACCAATTAATTGAAATACCCTCTATTTATTGGTTATTAATTATTTTTCTCTAACACAAATAGTTTTTTAGTTATTAGCATTTATATGAAGGCAAGTCGAAGTGTACGAAGTTACCCCACTTGAGGGTAAACCCGTACAGAGGGTGGGGTAATTTCGTACACATCATAAAAAAAAGGATAATCACATTTAAATGAAACAAATTCAATTATATAATTAGTATTTATTATCAACATGAAATACACAATTATAACTTGTTCCTTTGTACTTTTACATAAAAAATATTAAGGATAGTATCACAGAATAGGCTAAATCATTAAACGATATATACCTAACAATCACAGCTCCTTGTCACTTAAAATTAAAAGTATCATATAAAATAACGAATAAATCAACATAAAAATAACGAATAAATAATAAAATAGGTTAATATATATCCTTCCATAATGTGACCCTCTCTGGTAATTAATTTATAACTGCAGACATTCATTTAACAAATGTTGTACCCATCAAAATTCACAGGGAAATGAATTAAATTCTTAGTTCGTTTTGTTTGCTGCTTCGATGGTGAAGGCAAGACTCCTACAATTGAGTTGAAATCTATGGTTGCTTCATCAGGGATTATTGGGAAACAGAAAGTGAGACCTAGCTTTCCCTTGGCAAGTCTTAGATATGATATTTGGAACTCTTCAGATTTGTCTTTGTTTGTCAACAGCTTACCCACATAGTGTACAGTCCTACTAGATTTTTGAGCAGTTCTAAATGAAACTAAAACGAAATCTCTTCTTTTGGTTCTGTGCCATGAAATTCTCGAATTCTTCTACCGAATAATCGGACGAATCGTTTAAAAGATCTTGAAGATTTTCACCTTCTGATTCCGATGATTCGATGTTAACTGACGATAATAAATTACGCTTTGGTTTTTTTTGGTACTGTGATCGCAAGAGCCTTTCGCTTTTTGCGTTGGGTAATCCACACCATTTGCAACAGCGTACTCGTACACAAAAGTTCTAACTTGGAACGGGGTCATTCAGTAGTACATATCTGCAGTTGTTCTTAAATATTTGGAAAGGTTTATTTCTGTATCATCAGAGAATACTCTCTTATGATGAAAATTCCCTTTAACAAATTGAGATGATCCCTTTATTTTAGAGCGCTTGATGGCATCCATTAATGTTATTGTTGGTAGTTTAAAAGCTTCAGCAGCTTTCCGAACACTTTCACCGTTTTTCCATAACTCAAAAGCTCGTTCTAGATCATCTTCTGTGTATGTAGGAATTGTCTTTCTAATATAGTAGCGAGGCATTGCAGTGGAATCTAAAAAAAGAAATAAAATAATTAGTATGGGGATAACCCGTACAGGTGAGTTATGATCCGTACACTCTGTACGGATCAACCCCTTCGCGCCATTTTGTTTAAAAATATTCATAACTCAACTTAACAATTGCATAGACCTATTTTGATCACATATGTATGTGAGGTACTTAACAATGAATCCTAAGACTTGAAACTGAAACCATATATTCACAAATAAATTAACTAAAGCTTACGTCAAGAGACAGAATATTTACATTGAGGTACCTCAAAATAAACTTTACTCACCAGCGTAGACACGCACAACCTCACTAGCTTTAAGTTGAGTGGTAACGGAGCTTCAACATCAATCTTAAGGAACTGTCGCAACAAATTTCAAATATATACATTATTTTCGCAGTTATTAAGCTGTACGTGTTTACCCCGTGTACGGATTTCCCCCGCTCTCCCCTACATCTAAGAGCTGAGCGGCGCACCACTGTCCGTTCTATTAGATAGTTGGGTAATTTGAATGAAGATGAATTTAATACAACAATTATCAAATTCATCTTCATTCAAATTACCCAACTATCTAATAGAACGGACAGTGGTGAGCTGTTCAGCTTTTAGATGCATAGCTAATAATGAGGCAATGGCCAATGAGAATTGAAAAATTGGCTCCCTTCTGATATAGGACAGTGCTCTGTGCTACATCCTACCTGTAAGGCCATAACCTAATAAGCTAGATTAAAAACTAGTTAACTACAACCTAAAGTTTATTTATAGGGTCACACAGGTAAATTTGTAATTGCGGCCCTCTCAAGAGAGTCTAAAACATTCTGAACCGCCAGTCTGTATTTCGTGGTAAATTCCACCGACATGTCGGTGGAATTTTTCTCCATTGAAAATAATATTCTGGCTAAGTCGGTGGATTTTTAGCTATTTACTCCTATGTTACCATTAATTTTTGGTGGAAAAATGGCTAAAATGATGGTGGATCAGTCAAATTACTGGAAATTTATGGGTCCATACAATTACCGGAACGGAGCATGAATTACCGGAACGGGACATGAATTACCGGAACGGAGCGTGAATTACCGGAACGGAGTTGTTTTATTGCGAAATATTCCTATTTATGTAATTTAGTTATACAAATGGTCGATATATGGTCTAAATGATATCATAATTAACCATTTTACACTCGTTTTGTCCCGTAATCGTTAT
Organism: Caprella mutica; assembly: GCA_947561585.1. Classification (NCBI taxonomy): domain Eukaryota; kingdom Metazoa; phylum Arthropoda; class Malacostraca; order Amphipoda; family Caprellidae; genus Caprella; species Caprella mutica. The sequence continues at coordinate 2,231 of CANNZV010004301.1, read as the reverse complement.
AAAAACGTATGAAAATGTGACGGACATTTTACAAGAGTATATACTGAAAATAAGTTTTCTTTGTAAGATATTTCATAGAGAATACTTTAAGGAGAGACTAAAGTAATTTTAGTGAGTGATTATATATTATAATTTTATTGAGAAATAATCCTAGTTATGTAATTTAGGTATATATTTGGTCCAAATGATATCATATTTAACCATTTTATACTTATTTCTGCTCGCTCGTAATCGCTACCCAACGTCTGAAATACACACCGTGATTTCGCATTGTAGTATATTAATGAGTTATATATTTTCATCACCTACGAATTTCTCTATATAGTTATAGGTACCACGGTTTCTAATTAGGCAGGTAATATGATGCAATAATTAACAAATTTTATAGGTAGCTTAAATAGTTCCTCTAATATTCTACCTTGACGCTGCTTCTTTTGAAATTAATTCCGAATTTCACAATAAAATAATTACCTACGTAATAATTAATCTAACTAGTAAAAACTGTAGTGATCATAGCTATACCACTACAAATATATTTCATACTTAACTATATATTCAGCAATTATGAAGCATTAATTATACTATCAACAAATATATGTGCTAATATCAATCGTAGTTATATTAAGTACCTATTAATTTTTTTTATTGCAACAGTTAGGTATATATCGCACAGATTGTATCAAATGTGATGTCATATGTATATTGTATATACAGGCAGACCTCGCTATAATTACCGAATTAAACGGTAATTAAAGTGAGGAAAAGTAACAAAAGATAAATATAATTGTCACTCCTTCATGATGCATCTATTTTTCTATATGAAATTTGTTTTAGAGTTAGAGTACAATATATAAGCCTATTATCTTGTAAAAAGTACATCAAGTAATTATTCAAAGTACTTCTAGAAAGTACTTCAACTTTTCAAGTAGTACTTGAAGTACTTACTTGTTACTTAGTACTTTAACTTGGTTCTTGGGAAGTACTTTCCCGCCCATCTCTGCCAGTCAGTAACAATCAAACCGGTGAGGTAGGAAACAAGCCGTCTAATCGGAAGCCCCCTGAAACTTGAAAGAGATAGCTGGGAATAATTGGGGTTCGACCTATTTTCGGTAATATAACACAGATAATGATAATTTAAATGAATTGCGTAATTATCTTTAGTAGTATTAATTAAATAATTTAAGATGAAAGAGAACTTCTTTGAATTAGCCTAGGAAGTTGGGCATGAAAGAAGAATGACGTAGTCTATGTTAAAATATTCATGAAACGTTTTCTTTAACATAGAAAACGAGACAGCAGACTGAACAGGTCACTGTTCTTAGTGTTATAGAATATTTATTCATCGAAACCTGATACATACGTCAGTTAGATGTTGAATTGGTTATTGAGAAAGATTATATTAAAGACAATACTATATGAGAAATGAATAATTAGCATTGACATTTAATATATTACTTAGGATATATCCTAAATAGTATATTAATAAAATAACTACTGATATGAAATAAAGAGATATATTGTCAATACTGCATGCAGAGAAATAAATGAAATAAAGGTAGGAAAATATTTTCCCCTAGTATCCGTTAGAAGAATATATAGGTGGGTTAATTGAATCTGTTGTCACATTGTCTTTGAATTCAGATACATTATTATTAAAAGTGGTCTCGAAAAAAGTACCGTTCGTAGACATATAAAACGGATACAAGTTTTCTGATTATTTCACGGTAACTAAAAAAACATCAGAATTATAATCCAGAAGAGGTTATTAGAAGCAATTGGTTCTGCAATTCAACATATCCCATTTTAGGGTAAGTTCCGTGTTATCGCACGGTTCCATATTTTCGAACACGAAAAAATTTCTGTATATTTATTATTTAACTTTTATTTCAATTATTCATGATACCAATTAGAACAAAAGTTAAATAACAATTATTATATTTTCATTTCTGATGTGTCCGAAAATGTAGAACCAATTAATAACTTGGATCGAACTTAGTATGTATACCCTACAACCAAATATATTTCATGGAGCATAAAATTGCTGTTTGTTCAATGTAACACAATAATTATAGAAATCTAAATATAAGCCACTATAATAGGCTTATATATTGTACTCTAACTCTAAAATAAATTTCATATAGAAAAATAGATGCATCATGAAGGAGTGACAACTATATTTATCTTTTGTTACTTTTCCTCACTTTAATTACCGTTTAATTCGGTAATTATAG
>CANNZV010004300.1:0-43645 GCA_947561585.1 Caprella mutica | reverse complement strand
GTAGAACTTGGACGGAAGAAGCTTCCTATTATAGGGTCACAAATGTAACTGCTAATAGTAATTCGCCGTATATTTTTGGTGACTTTGGTAGAATCTTGCGCCGTGATCCCAGCAAGTCAACATTTTATCATTTGATGATTTTAGGGCCCTTAATATTTCCGATAGTTCAGCAAGAGTGCGACTTGATATACTACTTATCTTGATTCGGCCAATCTATTTGTCGGAATAACGGGAAGATTCAGGAGATTACGGAGATTTGACTCAAGTTAAGAGCTTTTCGGGTTACCAAAGGCGATTGCAATTTCAACCTTTTTCTGACTTGAAGCCTTCTACAAAGTACTACAGCCAGGCATTGTTAACCAATGGAATCGACTCAGTGTTTTCTGAAGAAATCGAATTTGTAACCTTACCGAAAGTAACTGCGATCATTGCTCAAAAATTATCAGACCATATTCAGATTGTTCCGAATCCCACCAATGGGACTTTCAGAATTCAAACCGATCTAAATATTAATCAATGGGCTATTGGAGGTCTTTGCGCTCAATGGGAAAAAGTTCATATCGAGGAAGTATAAATCTGATATGCAAATTGAAACTCCTCTTAATTATCAAGGAGTTTTGATTGTTGTATTGAGTTTTGATGACCTGGTTATGGTAAGAAAAGTGATTAAGTTTGTAGGGGTTTATTAGTTTTAATTATGTTTTTCTCGGTTGCTCAGACAGATCTTAGATCTGGATGGATCATTGATCTTCAAGGTGATTCTATTAGAGGCCAAATTTCCTACCAAGCGCTATCCAAACACATCGTCGAATGTAAATTTGAAAAGGTGGTGAGTCAATCCCCTACATTGCAAAGTAAATCAGCGCTTACGGCTTTGATAATGATCGACTTTTACTTTTTCTAAGTCTTCTACTTTTCCTTTTTGGGTCAATGATGTACAGATGTAACGATAGCGGTCGGGGGCCATCTGTATGGTTATATTTCTCTCTAGTTTGCTTGTCTAAGCTATATACCGGCTTCAGGATCATTAGGGTCACAAACAAGCAAGCAACCACGATTTGGTACGGAGAAGGCCACTGAGTCACCAAATTTCTCGTGAAAGCTGGATCTGATTTTTTCGCAAAAGATTAAACCAGGTTCAAGGTCTTGATTAACTGCTACAGAAGTAACGCCTGCAATTGTCATCATTCGCACGGGGTAGGTTTCCAATCTCTTTCCACATGTTTTCAAATGCGAGCTCTTTGAGTTGCTCTATATCGTAGTCACTTTCGTCCAACTCTTTTTGATTCATAAAGGACATAATGGGTGCCTTTGTCGTGAGCAAAAAACATGTTTAAGTTTGACCCGATGGTTTTGAAGCAAGGCTGGCTTTCGGCAGGAAGGTCAATATCGGCCCGATTGATCAGAATCACTTTCGGTTACTTTGATTCTTGGAATAGGGTAGAAATCTGGCTTGTCATCTTTGATATGTAGAAGTGCTTCATCTGGGCAAGTAGGATGTTGCTGAGTTCATCATCAAGCGGCCTTTGGTATATGCTTTCCAAAACTTAAGACCAAAACGATACTCTTGTGGATCTGGCTCGACTTCTTTTGCAGTAAGGGCAATTCGATAGGATAACAACATGGTTTGTGAATTGCTCAAGGAATTCTTCTCTATAAGTAAGACTGGTGTTTGCCGGAAATAGAGGCAAGATACCCGTCTCTTTACTCATGCATAAGAGGATGCGTTCTTCGTCAGGTGCCGAAAGTTGAATTTTAACTAATTCTTCAGCAGCATAATTCGCGACAGCTCTTTTTGGTCCTCAATTAGATTAAATTGGTGGGTAATTAGTCCCGCGAGACATGCTTTCAAAGCCATCTAGCGTTTGATAAAGTCTTAGATATAGTTTTTGCAGTTTTGATCCTAAAAAAAGGCGTGATGAGCCCTTGATGGTACCAAAGAGAAATCTCCTTGTATTTTCTCTTTTTCGAGGTAAGAAAGGTGCCGAAGATCAAGATCAACAAGCACGTTATCTAGTTCAACAGTTTTGTGTTTTCGGTCGCGGACATTTCTGAAGTAAATGACATTTGGGTATGTAGTTTTCTGGGCTAAGAACTCATAGGTGGCGAAATTATCCCATCATCGGCTCCGTATAAGAAAAAGAACGAGTAACCTTTGTTGCCAAGCTTGCAGGTTAAGGTAATATTGAAAACTCGGTCTTTGTAGAAGAAATTTTGTAGGAGCTTATAGTTAAATTCTAGGTGATTTTGCTTTTGCATATTTGGTTAGCGCTGAGATTACTAGGATGGCGTCTATTCGCAAAGCCCCCGAAGCGCTTATTGGGTCTATGATCAAGCCAAAGTCTGCCGCATTAGTTGCAAAGTGCATTTCTTCTGCTTGGGTACCTGTAGTTTTAGTTTTTGCCTGCGGGCTAGCTTTGTGATTGGTTTTGTTTTCAGCTTTCTGGCTGAATTTCGAAAAGAGTCGAGAAAATAGGCTCATGCTGTTCAAGGTTGGTGCGAAAACTAATCTGCAACAAAATTGAAACCAACGGCATTGGTGGCTTGTATTTAAAGGTAGGGTAGTGGAAATTGTCTCAATTTGGGAATTCAATCAGGGAATCACGGATTTAATCACGGATTGCACGGATTGCACGGATTTTCTTTATTTAGATTCCGTTGGCGACTTATACCGGCGCAGATTGCAAGCTGCGCCTACGGTGTGCGTTGAAAGGAAGTGCGCCTTCAAATTCCACCCCAACCATATTTTGATCACGGAATTTCACGGATTTTCTCTTCTGGACTTCCTTGTTTCGCCAGAAACTGAAACTGCATTGATCTTATTTCCTCTCTCAAAAGCAAGACTCTCTCCGCAAAGAAGAGCCACCCCAACCTTATTTTTCCTTCTTTCTCTTAGTTCAGTTCAAATTTTATCCTGTGTTACCCAACGAGTTGCCTAGCCGTGGAGCGTCCAACCGACCGCAACAATCAGCGCCTACGGTGCGCGTTGTTCAGGATGCGGCCATCAAATATACCGGTAAACAGTCATTCTTTTTTCGCCTGATTTTTCCAGGATATTTTGTTCTACTGCCCATTTCAGATCTCTACTGGCGGTGGCTTGGCTGATGTTCCTAAAGTTTCTTAGGTAGTCTTTTCTGCTAAATGTCCGTTTGGCTACTTTATCCTTATACAATTCAATTCTGTCTTCAATTGTAAAAGTTCTGTTTTGCGATTCGAGGAGATCTTTTAGTGATTGAAGAATGATTGCTAGCATGTATTCAATAAACGGCGTTGAATGGCCAGCTTGATCAGATTGACTTAAAGCCCTATAGTAAGCCGCTTGATCTTCCTTGATGATACTTTCAACCGGTAAGTATTCGAAAAGAGGGTATTCTTGCATCAAGATGAGGGTTTGCCATAACCTTCCCATTCTGCCATTTCCGTCCATGAAAGGATGGATGAACTCAAATTCGTAGTGAAATACGCAGCTTTTGATCAGCACCAGGTCTTTGTCTTTCTTTAAGTATTGGAGTAAATCATTCACTAGTCCTTTGACAATTTTACCACTTGGAGCGATGTGTTTTACTTGCGAACCAGCTATGATGCCAACATTCTTGCTCCGCAGTTTGCCAGCATCTGAGATCAGGCCTTTCATTAAGATCATATGTGCCCTTTCTAAGTCTTTGATGCGAAAAGGATTAAATGAGTGGAGCTTTTGGTAGACCTTGATGGCATTTTGAACCTCAAGGATGTCTTTTTGAGAGGCAATCACTCTTTTGTCTTCCAAAAGAGCGGTGATTTGCTCTTCTGAAAGTGTATTTCCCTCAATTTCCAATGATGCTTGAATCGTTTTTATTCGATTTTTCTTTCGCATCTGTGTGGGTGGTTTGTGCAAGTTCGCAGCATTCACTACTCCTAGTTTTTCAGAGATGGAAGCTACTAATTGGAGTATCTTTTGTGTTATGTTATATGGTGGTTTCAAACTATGATAGTATCATATGATAGTATCAAAGATAGTAAATGAATCACGGATTACGAATCACTGATTACGCAGATTAAAAGGATTTTGATCACGGATTACTCAGATTTCACGGATTCTTCCTCTCTTTTGAACTTATTTGTTTCGCCAGAAACTGCGACTGCATTGGTCTTATTTGCTCTGTCAGAGGCAAGACTCTCTCCGCAAAACAAAGCCACCCAACCTTATTTTTCCTTAGTTTCCTTATTTCAGTTCAAATTTTCTCCTGTGTTACCCGGCGCAGATAGCAATGCTGCGCCTACAGTGCGCATTGAAAACATGGCCATTTTGGAAGGTGTTTCAGGTGAAAAAAGGTCCGGAGGATGGAAGATTTTGCCTGTAATTTCGCCGGAGAAATTACCGGAGAAATTACCGGAGAAATGGGGGAGATGATTGGGGCAACATTTTTACTCTTTACAAAACTTATCCAATAAGGTAAAGATTCTATTTACCCTTTCTACTTGGTTCAATTGCTCTACATGACCATAAAGTGATTCTTTGAATATATTTTGGGTCAGCAACTTATTGAATTTACTTTTAAGATAATCTTTCACCTTGGCTGGTGCATGATTCATTTCGAACAAGATATCTTCTTTGTGATCAAGAACAAAAACAATGTCCTCCATGTCATGGCTGCTATAGAAATCATTGTTTCCTCTTCCTTTAAATGCTTCAAGTTTACTTGCAAGAAAATACGTAGCTGTAAAGATTTTGATGCTTTGTCCATCATCCAGTTTTGTATCTATGGCGTCATCAATACCTGCTTTGTACCAAATATTACTAAAGCCTAAAACGTTTGGGTCTGTTGGCATGAAATCTACTTTAATGCCTTGATATATAAACCTTGAGATAATAGAAGCTTCTGTATCATGTTGAAATCCTATTTCAATAAGCCGGTCTTGTATTTTATAGAATTCTCCTATCGAAACCAGCTCAATAGCGATATCCACATCATCGGTAACCCTGACCTCAATGGCAGTGGGATTAGATACGTATAGACTAGTGGTTGCACCTCCTACAAATACAATTTGTTCTTTCCAGTTGCTTAAAACTTTGGCTACCGCTTTTAGTCGGGTCATGTTTAGGTGATGACTCATAAAAGAATTCTTTTTTTGAGTTCATCTTTTGCAATCTCTTTTTCTCTGGCTTTGCCAACTCTCAAAGCATCTATTAAGGTTAGCATTTCGTATAGTGCTTCATCCTTTTTTGCTGCTTCCACTTGACCTTTGTATAGTGGCTCAATTTGCTGACCCCTTACTTCTCCCTTTGGATCAGCCCAAACAAAGAGTTCTTCTGAGCGAAATTCCTTGTTTAAAGGTGGTGCAGAATGAGCTGTCGGCATTCCTCTTAATGTATTCATTGGTTTGGTAGGGAAAACCAATGGTAACCCATAGATAATGAAGTCATACAAGATCTTCCTCATTGGAGTTTTCTTATCTTGAGTAAGCAAACCTGCGTTAATTGATCTCTCGACAGATTTTGTAATTTCAGACCTGCTGATGAATAGTTGCTCGCTTAGATCTTTCAAAAGAAAATCACCTTTGATGAGAATTATCTTTAGTAAAACAACAATGTCATGTGGACGCATCCTATCTTTTTCATACAAGTTACTAAATAATTTCCGATTTGGAAATTGGAAATTTTGCTTTTGCTTGTTCAACATCCTTTTCAATGCGGAAGACCTTGAATGAATTCATATGGCCTACCAGTGGTGTTCTCTTATTTCTCCTGATCTAATCATGTTTGGACAGTTTTGTAAGATGTCGCAGGTAAACGAAGGTTTCTTCTTGATCTCAGATTTAGAATTCACAAGCATAGTTAAGTAGGAGCCAATAGCACAAATCTCGCCAAAAAAAGCACCTTCACATTTATTCTGCGAATTTCAACACCCACCGGTTACAATTATCCTCATTAAACAATAAACAGGAAGCGGGCTGTAGATCTATACGTCATCAACTTGATTAATTTTTTCAGCCTTTAAGTATAAACAAGCAAGCACTTAACTTTTTGATGTTCTTCAGGCTTTTTGGAGAAATTTACTTTTGAACTTAATAGAATGCTAGGAAAAATATTTGGAGGGATGTTGTTTGTGGGTGTAATAATTCTTTGCAATACGTTTTTGGTAGTGACGAGGCAAACATAAAGAGAGCAAATATGCTTATTGAAAGTGGTTCTAGCTACTCCTATCAAATGGACGAATACAAAGAAACGGTTAGGGAGATAACAGGACAGACCGAAAAAATCGAATTCAATTATAGTTTTGTGGGAGAGGATGGCCATCAATATAGTGGATCGCACTCAATGGATAAACTTCCAACAGACGGCCTCGTCTTGATTAAATACGCAAATGGTGATTCTATGGCAGAGCCTGAAAAAGAGATTGTGAAGCTGAATTTAAAAACAAGTGGATTATATGGCTATATGTTTCCGCTCTTTATGATTGGTGTGAGTTTACTGTACTTTTTCAGAAATAGGATTTGGAAGAGAAAAGAACAAAGGTACTGGGGCGAAGCAAAACCTAGTACTAAATAGGAATTCTCGTTATTCGAGTGATAGCCTGAATTTGAACTAAACCCGAAATGTACATTGGGTCTTATACTATTACATACGTATTTGAGGTTGACGAAAAGTTATACTAAGGAATTGAGCTTGTAAGGGCAACTGCAGATATTAAGCAAGCTCTCAACGTTATTTTCGCAAGCGAGGCCAAACAGATCGAAGTTAGATATGATGAGTTGGACCCTGGAGGGTCAACGGTCCTAATTGACAAGCTTTGAACCAAAGGCGCTGAGTCTACGAATTGTTACTTGGCTAAACCAATTACATCATTTTTCGTTTATTAAATAAATGATGTATTTTTACAGTTCATTATTTAGGTATACTTAAATCAAATGAAAGCCACAAAAGAGCAAAGAAAAAACATAATTGCTGCTGCTAAGAGGATTCAGGAAAACAAAAAGAACATGATTGCTTTTTCTAGGAAGGAAATTACTTTGGCTGAATTAAAATCTCGAGGAGTAAATCTTGTTGCACCCATATAGCTACTCGAAAGAGTCTGAAGTTTACTATTCTTTTGTAACTGATACAGGTGCTGAATATTCAGTTTTATTTGACAGTACGGTAATGGATTTAGACTTGGGAATTCCTTACGATACTCCAGCATTTCAAATATCCATAAACAAGTCTAAATTGGGAAGAGGCGGTCAAGACAGACGAATTATGCTTACAGTTTACCAAATCATCTCAACCGTCTTTGCGAAAAAACCAGAGCTTGTGTTGATATACACCTGCTCACAAGAAAATGAACAACACCATGTAAGGCATAGAATGTTCAATATGTGGTTTGATTCTTTTCCTGAAAGGTCAGAATACATTAAGGATGATAAATCGATTCCGCTTAAAGGAGATACTTTTTATGCTTCTTTGTTAATTAGGCAGGAGCATGATAAAGCCGATGAGCTAATTAGTTGGTTTGCACGCACTATTGAAATTTTATCCCAAAAATCTTAGCTGGTTGTGTATAGCCACGCTCTTCGCGGCTTTGGGCTGTAACAAATAGAGTGAATATTTGTTACAAATAACAGTTGTGTTGTTCGAAGCTTCTGCAGCAGAAAAAAGCTATGAAATCATTGCTAATCCCAACTTCTTAACAAAGTGATTATGAAAAAAATTATAGGGTTGATAGTTGTTCTGTTCAGTTTGGGATTTAGTATTAATGCTCAACAACCGAGCAAGGCAGAAAAGAGAAAGATAATTAAGTTCACAAAGGAGATTCGATCAACTTACGGTAAGGCCGCGAGAGACTATAAGAGGAAAAAAAGCGATTATAAGCAGCTGAGATCCAGGAAGAAAAAGAGATCTTCTAAGATGAAAAAGAGATATTTACATTCTGATTTGCTTGCGTTCAGAGAAATGTCATTAAGTTATGGTATACTTTGGCGTGAGATGAAAGAAGTCATGAGTTTTGATCGGGAGATACTTTGGCGTGAGCCTCAAGAAGTTTTTGATGAGGACCACCAGCCTTTGACTATTGAGAAATATATAAATAGCGCTCAAGGTCAAAGATATAAATCATATATGGTACTCAAGAAGAGTTATAATGAACAGAAAGTGCTAGATATGTTTATATCTGATCTGAGAACGTCGCGTACTTTTAGCGGTAAGAAAAGAGACGTTCTAATCTCAGCTATCAGGAAGTCTCGACCTAAAAGTGAAATAAGAAAAGCTATTTGTTTGGTTTGTATTGAATATTTAGAGTATAACGATGCTGCTTATTTCAGCGAAAACGATAAGGTAGACGACGACCATCTTACGATGTTGGAAAGGGCATCAAATTTGAACTGATCGACTTTGTAGGCTCTTTGTTTTGACATATCCTAGCATTCCTTTTATCAAGAATGTAACCTAAACGTTTTAACACGACCTATACCTTGAACTTAATAGCGTACGCCTCCAAGACATTGGGCTTGATTTTATAGCGAGCCTTGTCAATTTCTTTTACAATTCCTTCTATGCCTCCAGCAAATTTTGGCTTCGAAATACAATCTATGATTGTCTATTCAAGATCGTTACAGTATACTTTGCCGTGATTGTTGATCCATGTTTTTTTTCCAAAACATCGGATTTCTTTTAAACAGATGGTCACAAAAGGACCGTCATTAGGTTGATCGATTAACTCATGAATATTATTTTACAATGAATAGGGCTACAAAGTTCTGCTGTGGTGAGGCTGTAGCAATGGCATACCTTCAATCATGAAACACCTTCGCACTTAATAGGTGCAATTTCACCACCTATCGGTTACAATTAGCCAGATTAACCGATAAACAGACAGAGAGCTTCTATCAATACAGCAAATTGATCGACTAATTTTTTGCTCTTTAAAGGACCAACAAGCAAGCACTTTTTTAACTTTTAAACGTACAAATGCCAATGAGACATTTCTTGCTTTCGCCCTATCTAGAAGTTTCTACCCTCCAATTAAACCGAAGCTGTAAAGACAATATAGCGCATTAATGGGAGCGAAGATTATATCATTTTTAGTGTTGGTGCCGCTGGTTGCTTTGTTTATTTGGATAGTTAAGAAGTTTACTGTTTCTGCTGCTATCTCATTTATTCGCAGTCGATTGAAACAATCACTAAGAAAATCGGAAGATACCATTAGAGATCTTGAATTGAGGATCGAAGCTAAAGAGGTAAAGGAAACAAATACTGAAGCGGAGCCTACTCCTGAAGAAAGAGCACTTTGGCTAACCATTGATTATGTTGGACCATCGGCCTTAAAAACTGAGGTTTTGGCGAAAGAAGCTGAGGAAATACCAAAGAACGAATATGAAAACGTAGACGAAGAAGACACAGATGAAAATGGCTATGACGAAAATGAATATTATGAAGATGATTACGATGATGATACTTCTAATGAACTGGAAGATGATGAAGCCGATGGGTTTGTAAAGCAACGCACTTACACCATTTTTGGCAAGATGGACAATGTGTTGAAAGGCTTTTATCCGTGTATCCTTACACCATCAGATAAGATGTTACCTGCTAGCCCAAAAATGGTGATTCAGAAAAACCGACCTTATCTCCAGTACAAACTGTTGTGGCAACTCAAAGAGTTGTTACCCGAAAGATGGAAAATCGTGACCAATCACCAAGTCGAAGAGTACCAGTTGGGAATAGCCATTTTACATCGTCAAGAAAAACTGTCTTTCGCTTTATCGGTGGAGATCGATGAGCCCTATGAGTCTCTTGATAAGATACGAAAACGTAAGCCGAAAGATTGGAATGGTTTTCATACTTTTCGAGATTTTGGGCTACTAGGTCATGGCTGGTCCACTTTACGTTTTAGCGAAAAGCACATTAACACGCATGCAAAAGAGTCGGCACAATACGTACTCACTGTTTTGGAGGCAGCTGAAGCTGATGAACCAGTTGATCTTGATAAGTTAACCTTGCACTGCTACTTTCGATGGAATAAGGAGCAAGCCGAGCAATGGTCACGTGAACGATACAGGGAAGATTATCTCGACATTGTTGCTTTCGAAAAGCCTAGCATTGAAAAGCTACTCAGGCGTGAATTAAGGCAAAGAGATGTAATGACCATCAGGCACTTACTCGAAACTGCGGTTTCCAATCGGTTTCTGCTTTTGGTGTATTATTGTGGCAAACCAGACTTGGTTAAGCCGAATGAAATTGACGATGACATCTTTACTGGGTATTCTTACATCACCAATGAAGATGTCGCATTCACCATTGAACACATCGAGAAGTGTACGATAAGAGAGAAGCTGTATAAAAGACATTTTTCTGGTGCTGAACTGGATACGGTAGATCCAGTTGCTTTTATCAAGCAAGCGCAAGCCAAAGGAGAACTATGGAGGTTTCATTACGAAAGTCGGCAGACCAACGAGTTATTTCAGAGAGAAGAGACCATTCGCACCATCAAAAACATCATGCCTGCTAAAGCTGATGCATTGACAAATTTTAGGTTAGAACTTGATAATGCGAAAGATGAAGATTACCTCAAGGCCTTCTGTTTACTTCGGCAGGATCACCGCACTTTTAAATTTGAAAGGATCCAATGGTTGGAGGTTTTGGATATGTAGGGGTCGGGAATTTAGAATTGCCCTAATTATCCTTTTGGCGAAAGAGATACCGAACACTTACAGATAAGTACTGAGAATTTAAATCAATCTGTTTAGCATTTGATCGTAGCGGAAGGCTTTTTTGCATCTATTCAATCACTAATGACACGATCTGTTTCAATATACTAGATATCGCATGTTCGTAATTATTAGATAATTTTTGTACTGCACCGGTTACAATTAGCCAGATTAACCGATAAACCGACAGTGTGCTTCGATCAATACAGCAAATTGATAGATTAACTTTTTTTGCTCATCAACAAACAAGCACTTGATTTTTCGCTCTTAGCTCGAGCACAACTGTTAACATTAAAATGCCAATGAGACACTTCTTGCTTTTACTTTGCCTGGTAATGGGTGTGGATTTTTTTGCATTCGGACAGTCAACTTATAAGGTTGGTGCGACTGAGTATTACCAGGATCAATTCTACTCGACCACTGGTCAGCCAAAGGTCAAAAGAAGTGCTACCAATAAGAAGAAGTTCATAGAATCTCTCGGCTACTCAGAAGTTCCATACGGCTACGAAATAGATCACATCAAGCCGCTTTCGCAAGGAGGAAGCGATGCCCCTTCAAATATGCAGCTATTAACCATCGAGCAGCATAAGGCGAAAACTGCCAGAGAAAGAGCAGTCAAAACCACCAATTCAACCTATAACAGTTACTACTTTTCGCAACCAACAATTACGAAACCATCGACGTACAGTAAGCCATCCACGACGTTAAACAGCCGAACCGTTTATACCGGTCCGAAAGGAGGGAAGTACTACTACAACAGTAATGGTAACAAGACGTATGTACCCAAGAAACCGGCTTATTCGTCTCAAAGCACTATAGCTCCATCATACTCTAGTGGATCTCGCACTATTCGTACCGGACCACGTGGGGGCAAGTACTACATCAATCGAAATGGGAATAAGAGTTATGTGAAGAACTGATGGGAATTAAACCAAAACACTAAAATGAAACCAACTAAGACTGAGATAGATCAATTGACTGATCTATTATTGAACACTTACAAAATATCAACAAGATTTTTAAATATTCTAATTGATGAATCTGGTAGCTATACACAACTTATTGATGTGATAGGAGAAGGTCTTTCAAATAAAGAGAAGATCAAGCTGCTAATTTTTCAAAGGGAATCCTTGCTCTTTGCGGGAGCTACAAAAAGGACAATTGAACTACGAGCAAAACTGATAGGAAAGTTACCGGACTCGACAATTGAACGACTTTTTGAACAATTCTGCAAAACAAAAGGTAATAGTAAGGCTCATAAAGTAAATGGGCTAGCTAAGAAAAGGTGGCATTCAGGAAAGTCATGGGCCTCATCGTTTGTAAATGAGTTAAGTATCCCCAAAGTCTTTGCTGGTGTTAAAAAAGAAGGGGAGCTGCCAGTTGTTGAAGACATTGATCCATTTATTGTCCCTCCAGCCTTGACCAGTTTTCAAGAGGAGTTGAAAGATAATCTTCTTGAGATTCTCAATCAAGACGGTGATAAGACTCGGTGCATAGTTTCATTACCAACTGGCGGTGGAAAGACAAGAACTGCTGTTGAAGCGTTTATTGAATGGCTTCAACCGAGATTCGCAAATGGGGACTACTTAATCTGGATTGCCCAAAGTGAAGAATTGTGTAACCAAGCCATCGAATGTATTCGACAACTTTGGGCTTCAAAACAGTTCACAGAGACGTTGAGGGTGTACCGATATTTCGGCGGTTCAAAGCTAGAAGAGTCTGATTTGATCGGCGGTGTGGTTGTCTCCTCAATAAATCAAATCAATAGCCGCATTCATAAGGATGATCTTTTAAAGCAAATTGTCAGCAAAACTGGCTCAGTTATTATTGATGAGGCTCATCGAGCCGCAACTTCAATGTATGAAAGCTTTTTTGACTACTGCAGGGAAATCCATTCTCCCGACCTTTTTCCAATTTGCGGTTTAACGGCTACCCCTGGTCGGTCGTTTGGTAATACTCCTGTACTTGTAGATGTCTTTGAAAGTAAGCTCTTTACTCCAACTTTGGGCGAAGAGTTTGACGGCAATCCTTTGGAGTACTTTCGAAAGAATAATTTTCTAGCTCGACCGGTACCTAAACAAGTTTTTACCAATGTAGATATTCCAGGAAACAATGAACTGTTTGAAGAAACTGAGGAAGCGTTTTTTGCGCGCATGAATCAGGTTGTAAACAAGGAATTAGCGGAAAACAAAAAGCGAAATAAGAAGATAATTGAGGAGTTACTTGCAATACCAAAAGGAGAGTTAACTCTAGTGTATGCATGTACTGTCGCACACGCAGAACTTCTTGCCACGATCTTGAATTATCGTGGTAGGACTGCCACTTCAATTTCTGCAAGCACTCCCCGTCACTACAGAAGAAAACTCTTGGAACAATTCAAAAGCGGGGAAATCCAATATGTCGTGAACTACGGTGTTTTGACAACTGGATTTGATGCTCCCAAAACTGAAAATATCGTAATTTGCAGGCCAACTTTTAGTGAAATTCTTTATGAACAGATTGTAGGAAGAGGTCTCAGAGGTACTAAGTTTGGAGGGACAGAAACATGTGTAATTATAGACTTCTGTGATAATTACCACCGTTTCGGCGATCAGCAAGCCTACAATAGATTTAGCGACTTTTGGTAGATAATCAGTTTTAGAGAAGAAGAAAAAGCGAAAGTATGAAAGGACCCAAATTTTTAGCGTATTGGATTCCATTAGTTGAAGTATTAAAACATGCTAAAGAAAGGTTAACTCAACTAATTATGCCATCCTTCTTGAAATAATCAGCAAAATATTACATATTATGTTTTTTTAGTACAATTTATGTTCCTTTTAAAGAGATGACTCAGTTTTGAGCAACGGCCTTTCGATTTTTAGGCTACTCAAGACCGAAGTATATACAAATTTTTTATGACCCCAGTTGCATTTAAGAACCGATGTGTTCACTACTTGAGTTTCGTAATCCTTGCTTTTGATGTGGAGAATGATCACCAATGAATATTGAAACCTTCTTTACACGTCAAACCAATGTCAGGAAAATAATTCTTGACCATTTGGATAATGCCTCTAATACCGTTTTTGTTGCAGTTGCATGGTTTACAGATACAATTCTTTTTAAAAAACTTCTCGAATTACAAAAAAGAGGAGTGACAATTGAGATTATAATCACAAAGCATCAATTTAACACTCAAAGCAAAAACAATTATAAGTTAGTTGAGAAGGACGGTTTCTTCGCAGAGATCGGAACAGACAACCAGTTGATGCATATGAAGTTTTGCATTATTGACTACAGCACTGTTATTAGTGGTTCTGCAAACTGGTCAAATAAGGCTTTTACTGTAAATAATGAAGAAGTTACGATAGTTACTGATAATCAGATTAGAGCTAATGAATTTGTGGAAGAATTTGATCGGTTAAAAGAACTTTCAGGCAAATTCAAAAAGTATGAAACCGCTTTAAATATTTCAAAATCAATGAAGTATTTTAAGCTAATAAGGGCTTACGTGGACCTGGGCGATGTGATTAGCATACAACCGTATATTCATGAACTAAAAACAATAAAAGAGCTTTCTCCTATTGTCAATCTTCTTATTGATGGTAAATACGATACTGCATTTTTAAGATTGCTGAATTTGAAAAGGAATTCAATCAACTAGTTGATGTAAAAGCTATTGAAAAAACTGAGCTCCTTTCTCAGATTCGGTTGTTTTCTTATCAGATTGAGGTATTGGAAATTCGAAGAACTGAAATTGAAGGCTTAATTGAACAATTCAATCACAGGTGTATAATTGAACTTAATCCACTCATAACCAAAATTCTTGCTTTAAAGAAGGAAGTACTCAAGAAGATAAGAAAGCATGGAATTGTGGATAATACTTTTGATCAACTGGAAGATGAGTTCAACCGGAAAAAATGAGGAATATCAGCAAGAAGTTGAGAATGAAATTATTGAATTAAGTCCTCTTGATTCGACTAGTCTAAGAGAAATGTATCGCCAAGCGGTAAAGCTTTCTCATCCAGACTCTCCAAAGTGTATTTACGCCGATAAAGAAGAAGCCGCAAGGGTGTTTGCTGACTTATCAGTTGCCTTCAAGATGAATGATATTGCGAAAGTTTTATTTATGAGAGATGAGTTAATGCAAGGCAATTCGATTCCTGACCAGGCTGGTTTTGATACAATACAACATCTCAGGATAAAACTAGAAACCTTAAGGACAAAGTACAATAGATTGTTTAATGAGCTTTCCATATTTGAAGCTTCGGAAGAGTATCAGGACATTTTAAAAATTAAAGATTGGAATGTCTTTTTTGAGTTAAAGAAGACTAGTCTCAATGATGAATATGAAAGTTTGACACAAAAATATGCATACAATGAATAAAGAAATTGAGAGCACTGGGGGCAAAGGACTTCGGAAGACCGGACATCTAGATTTACTTAACATTAATACGTCATCACTTAATGCGAGTTTAGATAAACTTCAATTACCTAGGCTATTTTATCAGCTTGTGGTTTTTGTCCTTGATGGTTCGGGGTCAATGACGTTTGATGGTGTTTCAGGCCAAAGCAAAGGCAATGAAGTTGAAACTGCAGTTAAGCAAGTAATAGAAAGATTGCACAAAAGTAAAAACTTCAAGTCATTTGACATAAACATATGGGCATTCGCTAACGAAAGTGTAGAGATATTACCGATTTCACCTGTTAGTTTATTTGATATGAACTCAGATATTAATCCCTGTAACCATATCGATAAATTTGATCGCACGGTTTTAGAAACAACACTCCAATCGGTAAAGAAAGAGTGTAAAGAGTACTTAAACAAGAACAGTAATAGGAACACACAAGCATTAGTAATCGTTCTAAGTGATGGTGCTCTTCATAGATATGAAAACACTTCTTTTATGTGTTCGCAGCTCAAAGAGTTAACTAATGTGACTGTGTCAACAATTTTTTTATGAAAGTAAGGGTGTAATAGGAAGGAAGGAACATCTACAAGGCAACATGAGATCTTTAGCTTCAAGCCCTGATTTATTTGCCTCAATACTTGATCCTGAAGAGGTCAGGAAGCACATGATTAAGAGTATTTCAAGTGTTTATCCTGTTTCCGTGTCAACTTCCTTTAAAATTTGAGTAATGTACTTTTCAGCTAAACATATCAATGTAAAGATGAAGCAAGATTGTGCTGATTTTTCTCTTAGCACGGAAAGTAAATTTCTGGCAATCTGTGATGGGATCGGAGAATTTGACGATTCTGGTAAGATGTCAGAGTTGGTAATCGATCAGTTTATTTCAAAGAGATACACATCAATTGACGACTTACTTGAAGATGATGCCATAACGACACTCAGAGAAAGTAATTACGTTGGTGGTACTACTTTTATTAGCGCAATAAACCTACAAGATTCAGATAAGGTTCAATTGGAATACCTTGGAAATGGAGGTATAATTCATCTACATGGTGACTATTCGTCAAATATAGTTTCCGATGAACCCTACAGGTATGGTGAGCTCATGATTCCTCACATCTCCCCTAAAGGGTCTTTGACAAGACACATTTCTCATAATAGTAAAAAAGAAGAACTCACATCATCAACAATTGAGATTAGTTTGAACTTTTTGACTGGTGATATCATACTGCTTTTTACTGATGGTATTTCCTCGCTAGAGGAGAAAGTCATTTTAAAGGATGATCAAATGAGGTATTGGCGTAATGAGAATGCTGCAATACAGGTAATCTTAAGAGAAATGGACAATTTTCTTAAAGATGTTTGCAACCCATTGTTATTTCAAGAACAGTTAATAAAATTCAATCAGACTATTTTAGAAAAATTACAGCAAGAAAAATACTTAGAAGACGATGCGTCATTAGGGATAATTATCACGGAGAAAGTTCTTGACCATTACAGCTCTAGAAAAAAATGATTGAAGTACTTTCAAACATTTCTGAATTGTCGGTGATCACCCAAAATGGATCCAACGACATTCGGTCATTATCAAAATTAGGATTCGAGAAGGCTGTCCTTGGCTCAGGGGCATTTGGTTCTGTGCATTCAGTCTATTCAATCGATGATCAGATTTGCTCTGAGTATGCTGTTAAGATACTTAGAGATGATGAAAGTAGTCAACATGCATATGACGTATTAAAATTGCTGCATGATAAGTTGGAAGGACAGTATCAGAAATCTGGGGTTCCGATTCTACATCAAATACCAGAATTGTTGGGAATCCCATTATTAGCTTTTAAGTGCCGCAACGAGTCTTCCGGCAAGGACTGTGTAGCATTTCTCATGTACAATCTTGGTGAGTTTAGCTTTGAGGATTACGGTAGCGATTCTACAGATCTAGATCGATATAGGCAACTAGGACTCATAGATAAGATCTATTTAGCATATCAGCTAACGAAGGTTGTTCATTTCTTACATTCAATAAAATTTATTCATTCAGATATTGGTGAGAATTCACTTTGGTATAACCGCAAGGGAATACAATTGTCCATTATTGATTTTGATAGTGGTTTTCATTTTGATCTGCAAATGAAGCCTACTACTATAGGTAAAATTGGACAGTGGATAGGAAGTCGTTTTAGAACTATGCTGCGCAAAAATGACGACGGCGCCAAATTAACCATTATTGACAGAATTAGTGAAGAGTATTGGGTACTAGCAAACGCGGTCTTTGAACTAGTAGTGGGATCTATGCCATTCTTTTTTCTTTCAGATTCTGCCGATCAAACTAAAAAAGACTATCTGGCGAAGTATTCTTGGCCAACTATTGAATATGATTCACCGCTCTTCAACAAACAGAATTTAGAGCAATATGAAAGTGTCATATCTTTCTTAACTCAATTGGAAGAACGCGGTGCTAAAGACCTAATTGATGCTTTTAAACTTGTGTTTAATGATGGTTACTCCAATGAAGATAAGAGATACACTTCAAAACACTGGAAAGATCTGCTTTATGAATTGAACCGTAATTTGCCTAACGGACCATCAATTGATGAATTTCATTCAAGTAAGTTCTCAATTAGGCGAACTAATGAAGAAGTCTTATTCTCATTTGCTTCTAAGAAACATAATGGCCTTTTTATCAATAACTCAGTAGTTCCGTTATTTCAACAATCCATTTCAATACCTTTAAAGGGTGACACCACTGTTGTCCTTAAAGCTGTAAATGACTTTGATTCAGTTGAAGAGCACATTGATATTGTTGCGATTAAAAAAGAACCAGTGATCTCCTCTTTTGAAGCTTCAAGCTCTTTCGGGACTCTATTGCGCCTGTACATCTAACATGGGACGTAGAAAACGCAATGCATGTTTGCATAACAAACCAAAGCAAAGTCTTTCAAAGTATAGATAGTGTTGAAGTCCAACCCGTAACAAAAACAAGCTATATTTTAACAGCTGTTGGATTTTTCGACCAGAAGGTAACAAAAGAACTTATCATTGACGTCGTTTCTCCTGTAATCAAGTCTTTTACTTGGAAAGTAAATCTGAACGAAGGAATTGACAACGTTGATCTGAAATGGGAGACAGAAAATACTGAGAGTGTTCGTTTTGAACCGCTTGTTGAAAGTATAGAACCAAATGGCCTAGTACATGTTTCGATAGGTCAAAAAACTACATTTAGTTTGATAGCCAAAGGACTATTTAAGACTACAAAAGCGACAGTCGTAGCCTATCCATTTCCCGCACCAGTAGTAAAACTAGTCGAGGCAGAAATACCTAAAATTAACATAGTGACAAATGCGGATTTCAAAGAAATGAGTTTTCCGAAAGGGCTATTTCCTGTCAATAGGATCCAATTTACTAGTCAGGTTCTTCCTCATAGTATTGATCTTGAGTCTACTGAACTTAAAGCATCTCTTGAATTTCCTGAATTTCAAAACAAGAACGCCTTGCTCGATAAGTATCAGAAAGAGAATGTGTCAATTAATGACATTTATAAAATTATTCTAAGGAAAATACACAAAAGATTAAATCGATGAAGAAATTGATCAAATATCCTTTTCAAAAATTGTATGCTTTTTTTCTTTGGGCCTCAGGAGCAGATCTCGCTATTCTGCAGCAAGCATCAATGGATAAGAATAAATATTTCGGAATAGGGGGGACGATTGTTTTTACTTCTTTAATGGCATCATTCGCTGGTGGCTATGCTTTTTATACGGCATTTAATAGTGTGTTGTTATCTATTTGTTTTGCTTTATTTTGGGGCTCCTTGATCTTTAATCTAGATAGGTACATTGTTTCGACTTTGGCGTCGGTGATGGGAAAAGGACCATTTCTAAACAAGAATTTTTAGAAGCAGCTCCACGATTAGTAATGGCAATGCTACTCGGTTTTATCATTGCTACTCCACTTGAACTTAAGTTATTTGAAAAAGAACTAGATGCTGAAATTAGTACCCAGATCGCTATTGCTCACAGTATTATTATCAAAACTGGTGAAGATGATCCAATACTTGCAAGACTAAAAGGAGAAAGAATGGAGCTGCAAAATAGTATTGCTAATAGATTAAAGATCATTGAGGACAAAAGGACTTTTTGGGAAACTGCGAACAAAGATAAAAACGATGAATGGAACTTAGGAAAGTTTAGTGGAAGGACGGGCAAAGGTGGATATTATGAAGACTTAAGAAAAGTTGCAGATGATGCAGAGGTAGCTTACTCATCAACTAAGATGAGTTTTACAAACTTGAACGATAAGGCTTATGGAGCAATAGATCAGTTGGATGTAAGAATCAGAAACAGAGAGGAGCTAACTTCCTCAGAAATTGAGAACCAGAAGTCAATTCAGGCTCAGAATGATGGTTTAGTTGCAAGATTAAAAGCTCTTAGTTCTTTGATGTATGATGAAATACCAATTTATGAAGTAAAAGATGGCAAAAAAGTGCAGGTTGGTTTTGAAAGTGAAAAAACGGTAGTCTGGTATGCAAAGTGGTTGATTACATTACTTTTTATTTTTATAGAGATTTCCCCTATTCTGTTCAAGATGATGACAGAAAGGGGTACTTATGATGATATAGTTGATCGCATAAAACACGAGGGAAAGGTGAGACAACTTTTGCTGCAATCTAATGTAAATCAGGAAGTTAATTCCGCTGTACAGGCAAATTCAGATAAAAACGCCCAATTATTAAAGTCAGAATTGGCTTCAAATAAGACAGTAATGCAAAGCATTGCAGATGCACAAGCAGAGATTGCTCAAGTTGCAATTAATGAGTGGAAGAGAGAACAAATAGAAAAGGTCAGTAGAGACCCATCGTCTATGATTAAATGATGAGTTATTACTTAATATTAGTAAAGTGATCCACACCTTCTTATAGTTTACCCAATGAGAAAAGCCGTTAAAAACAAGATTACATTCTCTGCTTCAGATCTTGTAAACTTTTTAGGATGTACACATGCTGTTAAGTTAGACTTTGATGTCATGCAGGGTATTCGGAGCAAACCAGATTGGGCCGATCCAAGTTTGAAGTTTTTGCAACAGAAAGGCTTCGAACATGAGGAAGCGTATATTCAATATTTAAAGTCGACTGGATTGACTGTTTGTGACTTATCGAAACCACGATATGATCTTCAAACGGATGAAGCCGCTTACCAAAAAATCAAAGTGAGTTGGTATGCTCAAACAAAACCTGCAATGAGGCAAGGGTATGACATAATTACCCAAGCTGGCTTGCGAAGTACTGATGGTTCATGGGCTGGAGTTGCTGATATATTGAGAAAGGTACCTGGCGAAAGCAAGCTAGGAGACTTTCATTATATCGTTGAAGACACAAAACTAGCGACTAAAACAAAAGCGGGAACAATCATTCAACTTTGTCTTTACGTTGACTTGCTGGCAGAGAT
The DNA here is from genome assembly GCA_947561585.1 of Caprella mutica. Lineage (NCBI taxonomy): Eukaryota > Metazoa > Arthropoda > Malacostraca > Amphipoda > Caprellidae > Caprella > Caprella mutica. The sequence continues at coordinate 23,154 of CANNZV010004300.1, read as the reverse complement.
TCAAGGAAAAGTGCCTGAAATTATTAAAGTGGTTAAGCCAGGGGTGGGTTTTCCAACTGATGAATTTCGAGTTGACGATTTTACAGCCTATTATCGACAAGTCAAAAAACAGTTTGAATCCTGGCAAATGGCCGCTGCAATTACTAAGCCATTCCCTTGCGCGAAATGCGATACTTGTCGATGGTGGAAAAACTGTGACGATCAGTTTAAGGAAGAAGATCACCTTTGTCGTATCGCAAACATTTCTTCTTCACAAATAAAGGAACTAGAACGCCAAAAGGTTGATACCCTTCAAGCATATGCATTGCAAGAGATGCCTTTGAAGGAGGTTCCTAAATCTGGAAATCTAAAAACTTATGAAAAGATTCATCGACAAGCCAAAATTCAGCTTGAAGGCCGAAGAGTCAATCAACTGAAGTACCAGTTGTTGTCACCTGAGCCATATCGAGGCTTAAACTTATTGCCACAACCTTCTAACCACGATATCTATTTTGATATTGAGGGTGACCGCTATTATAAAGATGGAAGTTTGGAGTATCTGTTCGGCTATACGATAGGTAAGGAGTATTACTGCTTTTGGGCCAAAGATCGTCTAAGCGAAAAGGAATCGTTTGCAAAGTTGATGGACAAACTGATAGAACATTGGAAGTTAAACCCTACCATGCACATCTATCACTACAATCACTATGAACCGACTGCAATGAAAAGACTTTCGTGCCAGTATGGCATATATGAGAGTGAAGTTGATCAGTTGTTGAGGAGTAAGAAGTTTGTGGATTTATTCAAAGTTGTCAAAGAAAGCTTGATAGCAAGTGTTGAAAGCTATTCGCTTAAGTCTACTGAACAGTTGGCTGGATATGAACGGCAAACTGATCTGCGATTGGCAAGCGCCTTAAGGCGAAAGACTTCAATTGCTTTGGATCAAAACAACTTTCAAAGCCTTACACAAGAAGAAATACTCGTTATTGAAAACTATAATCGAGAAGACTGTGAAGCGACCTTCGCACTACATTTATGGTTAGAGAGCAGATTTCAAGACCAAATGAAAGCAATGCAACCGATGTCACGGCCTATCTTTGGTTTTCTTCCTGAAGGTAAAATTGGCGATCGAAGCGAGCTTCAAGTGATATTTGAAGAATTAATAAAAGACATTTCTTTGGACCCAAATGAACGGAGTAATGAAGAAAAGGCTAAGTGGCTACTAGCTCATCAGTTAGAGTATTATCGACGAGAGGCTAAGAGTAAATGGTGGGAATTTTTCCGGTTGAGAGATGCAGAACCATTCGAATTGCAAGGTGATCGCAAAGCGATTTCAGGGCTTGAGTTTTTGGAGGAAGTTTCTATGGGAAGAGGTACTGTAACTTACAAATATCAGTTTCCGCCGCAACAAGCTGATTTCAAGAGCGGCACTACGTTAATTGATCATGAAGATGGAATTGAACTGGGAACTGTTGCTGCAATCTCTTTGCAAAATAGTACGGTTGATATAAAACATAGAAGAAATACGGTTGAAAAAAGACCAACTGCAATTTTCGCAAAAGAGATGGTTGGTACAGCTGCTATTGCGTCTTCTCTTCAAGATGTCGCTCAAGACATTTTGCAGAATGGCTTGTATAGCGGTAATCCCGGGCTTGCTGGCCGAAATCTATTAATGAAAAACGAACCAAGGTTGAAAGCTGGACAGAAGTTTGGGTTGATAAAAGGCGAAGATAGTTTGAAGGAAATTGAGCGTTTGGCTTTAAACTTGGATCATAGTGTTTTGGCTATTCAAGGACCTCCCGGGACAGGGAAAACTCATACTGGAGCTGAAACAATCATTAAATTGATTCAAGCTGGAAAGAGAGTAGGGGTTACAGCAGTAAGCCATAGGGTAATCAGAAATTTGTTAGATAAGATAGCCGAAAGAGCTACTGCGCAATCCTTGTCCATTCAAACAAGGCAGAAGTCTAGCCCTTCTAAAGCTAGAAACAACCCGCTATTAATTGCAAATTGGGGCGAAGCATTGGAAGCGCTTGATGAAGGAGCTGTTGTTGGGGGCACAATGTGGTTGTGGGCAACAGCAGAATTAATCGATCAATTGGACTATCTTATTGTAGATGAGGCTGGACAAATGGCTTTGGTCAACGTTGTAGCCATCTCAAGATGCACCTGTAATATAGTCTTGCTTGGCGATCCGCAACAATTAGAGCAACCCCAACAAGGACATCATCCGGAAGGGGCTGATATATCAGCTCTACATCATATCTTGGATGGCCGAAAAACAATTCCAGATTCAAAAGGTGTATTCCTTAATGCTACTTGGCGTTTACCGCCTTCAATTAACCAGTTTACATCTCAGCAGTATTATGAGAATCGCCTTGATTCCAAAAAAGAAAACCACTATCAACGAATTAATGGTAGTCGTTTTCAGGGAAGTGGCTTGTTTTATGTCCCTGTTGAGCACAAATTTAATCAAAGCCATTCAATAGAAGAGGTAGATATGATTGCAAGTATCGTTGACGAGTTGGTGGGTAAAGTTCAATGGGTTAATAAGGAGCAGGAATCAAAAACAATTTCTAATGCTGACATATTGGTGGTAGCACCATACAATCATCAAGTCAATAGTTTAAAAGAGAGATTGCCTGCCATTGATATAGGTACTGTAGATAAATTTCAAGGAAGAGAAGCCCCAATAGTGATTTATTCAATGGCAGCTAGTTCTGCTGAAGATGCTCCTCGTGGCCTTCAGTTTTTATTTGCTCCTAACAGACTTAATGTTGCCACCAGTAGAGCTCAATGTATCTGTATTATGGTTGCAACACCTGCATTAATGAGATCCTACTCTAAGACGGTTGACCAAATGCGCTGGCTCAATGGCATCTGCAGATACAGCGAAATGGGGACTGAAATAAAATCATAAGCTGAAAGACTATCATTATAGAATTTCAGAATGGTGATAGATGATGGATTTCTTAAGTAGTATTATTTCAATAAAAAACAGTAACTTAAGATTGGTTTAAGTGATAGAGCTGTTAATATTTAAATCGCGTTCTTTTTACCATTGACTCCTATCTTTCCAAAGTAATATGCTTTAATTTATTGTGTTAATTTGCTCAGGTGTAAGCCATTGGGATACGAATACAATTTGAAGCAGAAAGGTTGAAAAATATTCATAGATGATTAACGAATATCAAGCAAAATACTATTCCTATGAGTTATCTAAGCGATGCTCATCTGATTCAACTGAAAAATTTGGTGCCACATTATTTGATGCTAAAGTTGATCTAAATCCTCACCAGGTAGAGGCAGCCCTATTTGCTTTTAAATCACCTTTATCGAAAGGGGCAATTCTAGCCGATGAAGTAGGGTTGGGAAAAACCATTGAAGCCGGTATTTTACTATCTCAAAGATGGGCAGAAGGGAAACGACGAATATTAATTATCACTCCGTCGTCACTAAGAAAACAATGGTCTCAAGAATTGGCTGATAAATTTTATCTGCCTTCTAAGGTTTTGGAAACAAAGGCATTTAAAGCTGCAGAGAAGAGGGGGGCAATAAATCCTTTTGATACAACCAAGCATATAACGATCTGCTCATATCATTTTGCAAGAAATAAAGCCGACTGGGTACAATTAACATCGTGGGATTTGGTGATAATTGACGAGGCACACTACTTAAGGAATTCATATAAGCCAAGTAACGTTATTGGAAACACTTTAAGAAATGCCCTTGATGGCAAAAGGAAAATACTTCTCACTGCAACTCCATTACAAAACTCAATACTTGAATTGTATGGATTAACATCGTTTATAGATGAAAATATCTTTGGTGATCTAAAGAGTTTTAGGGCTCAATTTACTCGATCAGGCGAAATCGAATTTGAAGACCTTAAAGATAGAATTGCCCCAATATGCAATAGAACACTTAGACGGCAAGTACAAGAGTATATTAACTATACCAACCGTATTCCTATTACGGAACAGTTTGTCCCATCTGATGAAGAACATGCTCTTTATGAAATGGTAACTGAGTATTTACAAGAAGAGCGCTTGTATGCACTTCCAGCTAGTCAAAGGCATTTGATGACGCTAATATTGAGGAAGCTTCTTGCGTCATCCAGCTTTGCAATTTCGGGAACACTTGAAAAATTAATCAAGAGATTGAATAAGGTTCTAAAAGAAAATGATGTGTTGCTTGATAGTTTGGAAGATTTGGACTCTGACTTATCTGAAGATTTTGAGTTGTTCGATGAACTAGAAGATGAGTATGATGAAAATGATTCAAGTGTAAACGATGATGATTTAGAGCAGGTCGATGCAGAAGTTCTTTCAGCAGAACAAATAGAAGGTATAAAAGCCGAGCTTGAAGAGTTACAAAAATTTCATGCCTTAGCCATTTCCATACAACATAATGCAAAGGGTGATAAGCTGTTGGTAGCTCTAAGAAAAGGCTTTGAAAAACTTGAAGAAATCGGCGGGAACCAAAAGGCTATAATTTTTACCGAATCAAGAAGAACGCAAACCTATCTATATGATTTGCTTCAAGATAATGGCTTTGAAGGAAAGGTTACTTTATTCAATGGCTCTAACAATGATGACCAATCTAAGTTGATTTACAAATCATGGATTGAACAGAATAAGAATTCTGATAAAGTAACTGGCACTAAAGCAGTCGATATACGGGCCGCGCTTGTTGACCACTTCAGGTCTGAGCATTGCCAAATATTATTAGCAACGGAGGCTGCTGCTGAAGGGATAAACCTTCAATTCTGCTCGATGCTGGTAAACTACGATCTTCCTTGGAACCCCCAACGTATCGAACAAAGAATCGGCAGATGTCATCGCTATGGTCAAAAGTATGATGTTGTAGTGGTCAATTTCTTAAATACACGAAATGCAGCTGACCAAAGGGTTTTTGCATTACTTAACGAAAAATTCAATCTTTTTGATGGCGTATTTGGGGCATCAGATGATGTACTTGGCTCAATAAGCTCCGGTGTAGATTTTGAAAAGCGAATTGCAGAGATCTATCAAAATTGTAGATCAAAAGATGAAATCGAGTCTTCATTTGACAACTTGCAAAAAGAACTAGAAGATCAAATCGATACGAGAATAAAAACTACTCAACAAAAGCTATTAGAGCATTTCGATGCCGACGTAATCGATAAACTTAAAACTAGATTGAATGAAGCTAAAACGCATGTCTCTAAATATGAGCAATGGCTTTGGGAAATTACCAAACTCGGATTAGATGGCAATGCCACGTTTGACTCTACGAATTTGTCCTTTAAGCTCAATTCTGTCCCCTTTAGAGATAAACTCGAAGCATCAACTCCAATTGGGCCCTATACTTTAGAAAAGCATCATGAGGATATTCATCGATATAGAATCGGGCATCCAATTGCTCAATATCTTATTCACGAATTCAAATCGAGAGACCTCGAGGAGATTAAGATGACATTCAATTATTCCAATACGCAACTAAATGTATCGTCCATTGAGCACTTAGTTGGCCTAAAGGGCATCATACATTTGTCCAATTTTGAAGTAACATCCTTTGACATTACTGATAATCTGCTATTTGTTGGCTTCACCGATGAAGGAGAAGAATTACCAAATGAAGTCTGTAAGCGTATTTTGGAATTACCCGTTGATGCTAAAAATGAATATCAGCTTACTTCCTATGAAAGAGTGGAAATGGAATCAAAGAGAGAGAAACATAAAAACCTTCTCTTGGAAGCCTTAAAAGCGAAAGACACTGAGCACTTTCAGCATGAGGTGGATAAGCTGCACAAGTGGGCCGATGACAAAATTCTCGCATCTGAGAAAGAATTAAAGGACGTAAAATCAAAAATAAAAGAGTTGAATAGAACTTCCAAAAAAACGGATTCTTCAGAAGAACTACTCAAAATTCAATCTGAACTGAGGGAGTTCGAACGAAAAAAGAAAAGATTGCGGCAAGAGATTTTTCAAGTTGAAGATGAAATCGAAGAAAGAAGAGATGACATGATAAATGCCATCAAAGCGAAGATGCTTAAAGCGATTAGCGAGGCTTCCATTTTTACCGTAAAATGGGACTTAGTCTAGATACAAGATTAGAACAGAAATAAGATCGAGAGTAACCATGGCAAAAAGTCAAAACAATGCAAATTATGACAAGCTTGTAACAGTGTTGAAAGAAGTATTTCAGCTAGATCAAGCGGACTTAGATTTTGGTATATATCGCATCATAAATCAAAAGCGTGATGACATCAATGACTTTCTGGAGAACAGATTACTGCCACAAGTAAAAGAAATACTTGTCAGTAGCGGGGATGGTAGCAATACTAAAGCCCAGCAAGAACTGGACAAAGCCATCGCCCAGGCAAAAGAACTTGGTGTAGAACCTGATACCTTGCCGAAGGTTATTGAATTGAAAACCAAAGTCGCTTCTTTATCTTCAGTGAATGCATTGGAACAAGAGGTGTACTCGCATCTGGCCAACTTCTTCAAGCGATATTACAAGGATGGTGATTTTATATCATTGCGTAGGTATAAGAAGGATGTGTATGCCATTCCCTACGAAGGTGAAGAAGTGAAGCTACATTGGGCCAATCATGACCAATACTACATCAAGACTTCTGAATATCTGAAGAACTATAGCTTCAAATTACCAGAAGGCAAATCTGTAAAATTCGAACTGAAAGAAGCCTCTACAGAGCAAAACAATAACAAAGAGCAATCTGGCAAGGAACGCAGATTCCAGATATATAATGAACTCCCACTGGAAGTCTCGGAAGATGGCAATGTACTGACCATCAACTTCACCTACGAAGAGCAGGACAAAAAACTAAAACAAAGCAAACTCAATGAGGAAGCAGTAGCCGTTTTAATAAAGGCAATACCACAAGAGTTTCACACTGTACTGACACTTAAGCCAACAGATAAAAACAAAAATAGAACCTTGCTTGAAAAGCACATACTCGACTTCACAGCTCGCAATAGCTTTGACTACTTCATACACAAGGACCTTGGCGGCTTCCTAAGCAGAGAACTAGACTTCTACATCAAGAATGAAGTGCTGTTCCTCGATGATATCAATACAGATCGAGAGCAAGACTTCATGGCCCAACTATCTAAGGTGAAAGCCATCAAGCAAGTGGCTCAGAAAATCATCACTTTCTTGGCTCAGTTAGAAAATTTCCAAAAGAAACTGTGGCTGAAGAAGAAGTTTGTGGTCTCTACCAATTACTGCATCACTCTGGATAGAATACCAGAAAAGTATTATGAAGAAATAGCTCAAAACAAGGCACAACTAGAGGAATGGAAAGAGCTATTTAAAATACATGAGGTTGAAAGTGATTTACTAACAACTGAATATACGGAACCTTTGTCAATTGAGTTTCTCAAAAGTCAACCTTACTTGGTTTTGGATACGAAGTTCTTTTCTAATGATTTTAAGGAATCGTTGTTGGCGGAGTTTGATAATTTGGATGATCAGACGAATGGAGTACTCTTGAATTCAGAAAATTTTCAAGCAATTAACCTTGTAAGAGCCAAGTATGAAAATAAAATGAAATGTGCATTCTATGACCCGCCTTATAATACAGGAGGTTCTGAGTTTATTTACAAAAATACATTTCAACATTCGTCTTGGCTTTCGATGATGTATGATAGGTTAAAGGATTCAAAACATTTATTAAAAAAGGATGGGGTTCAAATTACATGTATAGATGATTTTGAAGTCAATAATTTACAGAATTTGTTGAATGGAATTTACCAAGAAGAAAACCTGTTAGGAAACTTAGTAATCGAAATTAAACCCTCTGGTAGAACCAATGATTATTTCTTCGCTACATCTCATGAGTATTATTTATTTCATGGAAAAGAAAGAAATGAATGTAGTATCAATTTTTTTGAATTATCTAATGAGCAAAAGAAGCAATACAAAGAGTCCGATAGTATTTCAAGTTATAAGTGGCGTGATTTTTTAAGAACAGGAGGCTTTTCGACACCAAAGGAACGACCAAATTCGTTTTACCCCATATACTTCAATCCTTCAACTAAAGATATTAAACAAGAAAAACAAGAAGGATATATAGAAGTGTTGCCTATTGACAGCACTGGTACTAATCGAGTATGGAGAAAAACCCCTCCATCCTTTATGGAGCATGTCTTAGCAAATGAAATTAAGATTTCGCAAAGGAAGAATGGCACATATAAAGTTCAAATTATAGACAGAATAAAGGAAGGAATAAGACCTAAGGCATTATGGATAGGTTCGAAATATGATGCTTCATCTCATGGCTCTAAGCTTTTGAACAGTATGTTTGAAAGCTCTCCATTTAGTTATCCTAAATCTTTATACGCTGTGATGGATTCAATAAATGTATCTATCCCAAAATTTGAAACTGATTCAATTGTAATTGATGCTTTTGCGGGTTCGGGAACTACAGGTCATGCTGTAATAGAATTGAACAAGAATATTTATCAGAAAAATCCCATTAAATATATGATGGTTGAGATGGGAGAATATTTTAATACCGTTACTAAACCAAGAATTTTAAAGAGTATCTATTCTTCAAATTGGAAAAGTGGTTCACCAGTTTTGACTGATGGAGTATCACAATTCATTAAGTACAATCATATTGAAACATACGAGGATGTTTTAAATAATCTTTTCCTCTCAAAAAGTAGTTCTCAATCAAGCTTAATAAAGTCCGATGACTTCCAAGACGAATACCTACTCAGCTATATGTTCGATGTAGAGTCGAGAGACAGCTTACTCAATATTGATGCATTTAAAAATCCATTCAACTACAAGCTCAATATCACCAGAAATAATGAAAGTCAAGAGTCGGTCATCGACCTGGTCGAAACTTTCAATTACCTCATCGGCTTGCATGTTAAGACCATACAAACCATAAGAGGCTTTAAGGTGGTGACAGGCGTAACCAATGAAAGCGAGGAAGAAACCTTAGTGATCTGGCGTAACACCGAAGAACAAAGTAATCAAGACCTTAATGAGTTCTTTACCAAGATGGAGTTGTCTACCAGAGATTCAGAGTTTCAACGCATCTATGTCAATGGCGACAATCATCTAGAAAATCTAAAGACAGGTGATGACCACTGGAAGGTGGTGCTTATAGAAGAAGAGTTTATGAAACGAATGTTTGAAGTACAAGATGTGTAAATAACCAAGGCTAAACTATTATGGCTAAAAAGAAAATAATGAAGCTGAGCCAAGGTCTGGTGCTGCAGCGATACGTCTTGAGTTTACTCGGTTGTACAGATTTTGAAGGCATCGCTCAGTATATGAGAGATTCTCATCTCGAGGGATACGATGAAGAGAACATCAGCAAGTTTCACCATGCACTCAAGTTGAGACTGTTTGATGGCGAGCATCTGAGTAAAGACTTGCTTCTGGAATACGATCAGAACATATACCGACATACCCTTGCTATATCAGAAAACAGAGATCAGCCTATACAATGGAAATATTTTCAATATTTCACTTTGCTGTTTGTAGAAATTTATTTGGATAAGTATTTTACTAACAGTAAAAACCTACTCGATGAGCTTAATGCCTTCGTAGATGACTTCAATGATCCTCTCAAAAACAGTGTGATCAATCAATATGACTTCATAGCGGAAAAATATACCTTACCTGAACTTAGCAAGGTAGCCTTGTGGTCTGCGACGGGTAGTGGTAAGACCTTGCTGATGCATGTCAACATCAAGCAGTATCTGCACTATGCTACCAAGTACGGTAAAAAAGATTTTAATAAGGTCTTACTCATCACCCACAATGAAGGACTCTCGGCACAGCACCTTACTGAATTTGGAGAATCCAATATAGCCGCTGAGATATTCAGTAAATCGGCAGGTAGTTTGTTTTCTGGAACTCAAGTGGAGATCATCGAGATCAGTAAATTGAGCGAAGAAAGTGGCGACAAGACCGTAGCTGTTGATGCCTTTGAGACCAATAACTTAGTATTGATCGACGAAGGTCACCGAGGAGCAGCAGGAGATGAATGGAAGCGTAGACGTGACCAGCTCAGCGAAAATGGATTTGCATTTGAGTATTCAGCTACTTTTGGGCAAGCCGTAAGTGCAGCTTCTGGAGCTAAGAAAAAGCAATTGCTTCATGAATACAGCAAGGCCATAATCTTTGATTACAGCTATAAGTTTTTCTACAATGATGGTTATGGCAAGGATTACAAAATTCTCAATATCAAAGATGACAGCAATGATGTCTATCTAAAAAAATATCTCACAGCTTGTTTGCTAGGCTTCTATCAGCAACAACTGATCTATGCGGAGAACAGCTCCAATATGCAGCACTACAATCTTGCGAAACCTCTATGGGTATTTGTCGGCGGTAGAGTTACGAAATCAGTTAGCAATAAAACAGTTTCAGATGTCATTGCAATCGTAAAATTTATTGAAGAGTTTATTAAAAATGACAACGAATCAATTTTACACATTAATCAAGTTTTAAATAACACAGCTGGTTTAAATGATGCTGACAACCGATCCATTTTTTCAAATTCCTTTACATATCTCAAGGCTAAGCAAAGTGCAGTTGAGGATATCTATAGTGATGTATTAAGCAAGATATTTAATACCAACTTAAAAGGAGCGAATCTATTTGTTGACAACTTAAAAGGTAGTGATGGAGAATTGGGCCTAAGGATTGGTAATGCCGAGTCCTATTTTGGGGTGATCAATGTAGGTGACGAAAAAAAGCTGCATGGACTCTTAATGGAAACTGGAGTTAAAGGTATGGATAAAGATTTTTCTACCAGCCTATTTAAAAAGATAAATCACAAAGACAGCAGTATCAATCTGTTGATTGGTTCTAAGAAGTTTACGGAAGGATGGTCTTCTTGGAGAGTGAGCACAATGGGCTTGATGAATATAGGTAAAGGAGAAGGAAGCCAGATTATTCAGCTCTTTGGAAGGGGTGTAAGGCTGAAAGGATATAATCTAAGTTTGAAACGAAGCTCTCGATTAGATGATTACCAAAGACCTAATGAGAGAACACCATCATACTTGCCTACTCTCGAAACGCTTAATATTTTCGGTATTAAAGCCGACTACATGCAGCAGTTCAAAGATTACTTGGAAGAAGAAGGTTTACCTACAAACGAGACAAATTTCAAAACCATAGTAATACCCCTAAAAAAGAGATATGATAAGGTTAGAAATCCCCTTAGTATCATCCAAACCAAGTCAGGTGTTGCAGAGAATTACAAAAAAGAAAATATTGTCACATTAGAGTTGAATGAAACTACACAGCATTTTACTATTACTTTAGATTGGTATCCCAAAGTACAAATGATGAGTAGCAATAATTCTGCCTTAAGCTTGGTGCAGCAGGAGCAATCTTCACATACATTAAAAGAACATCATTTGGCTTTTATTGATTGGGATAAGGTGTACTTCGCTATTCAGCAATACAAGAACGAAAGAAGCTGGTATAACCTTGCCATTAGTAAAGATAGGCTCATTAGCATAATTCAAAACGATAGTTGGTATCAAATTCTAATACCCGAAGAAGACCTTGAACCCACTTCGTTTAAGAAAGTTGCCATTTGGGAGGAGATGGTCATTTCTTTGCTTAAACTCTATACTGATAAATTCTACAATACTTTCAAAAGTCAATATTTATCCAAGCACATCGAAGTAACTGTACTTCAAGAAAATCACGCAAATTTCATAGATGAATACTCCATACAGGTTGCAGATCATGAGGTAGACATTATACAATCTGTACTTAATTTTAAAGAGCAAGTAAAAAATAGTACAAGTCTAGTAGCTGATTTCCAATTGAGCCAAAATATGTTCATTGGTTTTGATTATTCAGACCACTTATACTTTCCATTGTTATATATGAACCAGAGTTCACTTCAAGAATTGGTAAAGGTAAGTCCAGTGCAATTGAATAAGGGAGAGATGGATTTTGTACAAGATTTAAAACGATACCATGATACCAACGGTCAATATTTTCAAGACAAACAAGTCTACTTATTAAGAAATCAAAGCAGAACAGGAATCGGTTTCCTTGCTGACACCAAGGGATTCTATCCAGATTTTATATTATGGCAGCTAATTGGAGAGAAACAATACATTAGCTTTATCGATCCGAAAGGAGTACATAACATCAGGAATATTCTTGAACATCCGAAAGTGCAATTACATCGATCAATTAAGACAGAGATTCAAAAGCAATTGGCTGATCCAAATATAGTTTTAAACTCATTTATCATTTCTAATTCTTCATTTAATGACGTCCGATATCGAGGAGCAGTTGATGAAACGATAGAGATGTTTCATGATGCAAATGTATATTTTCAAATGGAAGATAAGAATACCTATATAGAGCAAATTTTGAAAAACGCGATTAAAGATTAGCAATTCAACCTGTTCATCTGTAGTAAGTTGTTAACCTGCGTTGATGTATTCAATCAAGTCTTGCTTCTTGAAATACAGCTTTCCTCGTTTGTAGTGTTTGATCTCCTTCCTGTGTGTGAGCTGGTAAAGTGATGATGATTGGCAAGAGTTTCTTTGATGCCGCCAAAAGGCATTCACCTGTAGAAATACAATCTATCCTAGGGTCGCTTTCTTGAGAATTCTTTTGGCTATTGCCTATTTTGATCACAGATTTCACAGATCACACAGATTTTGATCACCGATCACACAGATTAACACGGATTCTTCCTCTCTATTGAACTTATTTGTTTCGCCAGAAATTGAAACTGCGTTGGTCTTATTTCCTCTGTCAAAGGCAAGACGCTCTCCGCAAAGAAGAGCCACCCAACCTTACTTTTCCTTAGTTACCTTAGTTCAGTTCATCCTTATTGTACCGGCGCAGATCGCAAGCTGCGCCTACGGTGCGCATTGAAAAGCAGTGCGCCATCAAAAAACCACCCCAACCATATTTTGATCACGGATTGCACAGATTAACACGGATTCTTCCTCTCTATTGAACTTACTTGTTTCGCCAGAAACTGAAACTGCATTGATCTCATTTCCTCTCCAAATGCAAAGGGTTTTTCGCAATGCAGAGCCACCCCAACCTTATTTTTTCTTAGTTTCCTTAGTTCAGTTCAAATTTTCTCCTGTGTTACCCGGCGCAGATCGCAATGCTGCGCCTACAATCTTTCTCTTTCCATTACCGGCGCAGATTGCAAGCAGCGCCTACAGTGCGCATTGTTCATGGTCTTTCTCTACGTCCCAATCCCGCTAACCGCCTCCCCAAAAACCGCTTCCCGTTACTTACCAATACAGAACTTACTAAAAATATTCCCCAACACATCATCACTCGTGACCTCACCCGTGATCTCGCCGAGATGGTTCAAAGCAGTCTTGATATCCTGCGCTAAAAAATCACCGCTGATCTGTAGGTCGAGGCCCTCGACGATCTGACCTACAGCCTCCTGGGTCTTGGTCAAACTCTCATAATGACGGCTATTGGTCACCACCACATCGCTGGCGTTGAACTCGCGTTTTTTGATCTTGCCGACCAGCTGATCTTTCAAGGTCTCTATGTCGGTCTTTTCTGCGGCAGAGATGTACAGAAAGTCGCCGTGCTTGTTCAGCTCATCAACCAAACCGGGTTTCGCAATATCAATCTTGTTGCCGACTTTCAGGAAGGGGATACCCTGGTTCTCGAGCTGATTGATCTCGGTGAAAATCTCTTCGGCGTTACTTTCGGCTAAGTCGAACAGGTAGATGATGATGGCCGCACTTTTCATCTTCTCTTTGGTACGAGCAACACCCATGGCTTCAATGGTGTCTGTGGTGTCACGTAATCCCGCCGTGTCTATAAAGCGAAATTGGATGCCCTCAATGATGAAGCTGTCTTCTATGAAGTCCCTAGTAGTTCCAGCTATGTTTGATACGATGGCTTTTTCTTCACGTAACAAGGCGTTGAGTAGGGTAGACTTACCAGCATTAGGCTTGCCCGCTATGACTGTCGCCACTCCGTTTTTGATGACGTTGCCCAGTTGGAAGCTGTCAATCAAGGTGGCGAGGTAGACTTTGATTTCGTCCAACAAGTTGCGAAGCTGGGTGCGATCTGCAAACTCAACGTCTTCTTCGCCAAAGTCCAATTCGAGTTCGATCAAGGAAGCGAAGTTAACGAGTTGCTCTCTAAGCCTATTGATCTCCGCCGAAAAACCACCACGCATTTGATGCATGGCCGTCCTGTGCGCCGTTTCACTTTCGCTCGAAATAAGATCGGCAACTGCCTCTGCCTGAGCCAAGTCAAACCGTCCGTTAAGAAAGGCACGTTTGGTGAATTCTCCCGGTTGAGCCATCCGGCAACCCTTTCGTATAAGTAGCTGTAAGACTTGCTGAACGATGTAGGGCGAACCATGCGCACTGATCTCCACCACATCTTCTTTGGTAAAAGAGTGCGGACCTTTAAACAACGACACCACCACTTCATCCAATAGCGAGTCGCCATCGACGATCTTGCCGAAATGTAAAGTATGACTGGCTTGTGATTTGAGGTCTTTACCTTTGAAAATGTCGTTGACCAAGTCAAAAGCCTTAGCTCCTGAAACCCTAATAACGGCAATAGCTGCAACCCCTTCTGCTGTAGTGGGTGCAATTATAGTATCGGTGATTGCGCTCATTGATTGCTTAATTCTAAGCTTTCGGTACGATGTTTTAGTTTTCTGGTTATCAGTCCAGTATTGGGTGCAAAAAGGAAGGCTAACGCAAAGTAAAAACCTGCGACTGTGACCATAGCTCCGGCAACAGATGCGTCAAGTAAGTAGGCCAAGTAATATCCGCTAGCACTGATCATTACACCCAGGATGCAAGTCAAAATTAACATGCGCGGAAAGGAATCTGTAAGCAAGTAGGCCGTCGCTGGCGGCACGATAATGAAAGCTACTACCAAGATGGCACCAACAGATTCAAAACTGGCGACGGTGGTCAATGAGACGAGAGCCATTAATAAGTAATGGAAAAAAGCGGTTGAGATTCCGATAGCTGCAGCGTACTCGGGATCAAATGTCGTTAGGAACAAAGGTCGATACCACGCTGCTAAGGCCAGCAATATTAAGATCAAAACGAATGACAATACCCAAATGGCAGTAGGGCCAAGATCTGTACCATCGGAAAGTAGCCAAACGTCTAGCGGGACATAGGTGATTTCGCCATAAAGGATACAATCTTGATCGAGGTCGACTTGCCCTGCATAGGCCGATATCAAAACCACTCCAACTGAAAACAGAAAGGTAAAGATCACTCCAATGGCTGCATCGCTTTGCAGTTTGATCTTGCTATTGAGTACTTCAATTAAGAAGGTTGATAACAAGCCCACGAGGCCAGCTCCAATGAGAATGGCTGGTTCATTTCGCCCACCCATAATTAAGAAGGCGATCACGATGCCGGGAAGCACCGCATGCGAAATGGCGTCTCCAACCATGGCCATCTTTCGTAAAATTAGAAAGCAACCTAGGAGGCCACAACAAATGGCTACCAAAGAGCCTGTTAATATGATCCAGAAATCTGCCATTTAATCTGCGATTGAATTACAAATATAGTCAGGAATTACTCCGGTGGAAGCAATCATACTTTGGTATCGCTTGGGTTGAGTGTTTCCTGAAAGCACCAAAGCGGTTTGAACACCAAATTTGTTACCACCCAGGATGTCGGTTTGTAGGGTGTCTCCAACCATCAATATCTTTTGAAGTGGGATTTGTGTTTCTTTCGTAATTTGAGAATATGCATACATGAACATCTGCACATCGGGCTTGCCATAATGTATGAATTTTCGCCCCAAAATGGTTTCAATGGCACTTGCAATGCCACCGGTTGCGATGTTCACTTTGCCGCCGCCAATGGGGTAAATGAGATCTGAGTTGGCCACGATGACTGGGATGTTGACCTTTCGCAAGAAATTGACGGCTCTGGTGATATCGGTATTCCAGTCAAAGCCTTCATCGTCAAGGAAGACCATGGCCGAGATTTCGTCGTAGTTGCTTTCGTTTACTTCATAAATAGGCACTGGCTCCAAATTGGCGTCGACTATGTATCGGGCCGACTGTTCAGTTCCCATGTAAGCCACCTTGCCACCTGCAATTTTTTCCTTCATATAAAAGCTCGCCATCATCCCAGAAGTGATGATTTCGTGGGCTTCAATATCGTGTAACCCTTGCTGGCGGTACTTGTTGGCATGCTCGATGGCAGAACGTGAGGCGTCATTGGTCAAAATGCGAAAAGGCACATTCAGAGCCCTGATCTGCTTGATACTTTCTACCGCCCCTTTGATGAGACCACCACTGTTCTTCACAACCCCAAAGGAATCAAGAAAGATGGCATCGTAGTTTTTGATAAGGGACTTGAAGGAAACGATAGACATATAGGCTTACAGTTTGAGCGCTTTGAGAATCAAATTTGGGTCAAAGGTATCAATTAATGGAAAGTATTGGTCAAAAGCTTCTTGTTGAAGTTTAGTGGCGATGAATTCATGGAAGAAATACCTGCCATCTTTGATCACATAATTGAGAATAAAGAACCGATACATCTCTTTCAAGCACAAAACTTCCTGCTTGGAGATGGGAAATACTTCATGATAGCATTGCAGGAAATAAATGAAATTGGGCTCACTAAAAGTGTCGATGTTATACGAAAAAGCGGTTTGATCGCCTTCGTTTCGCACTACACGGCTTATGAAGTAAAAGTCCATCATGCGACTGGTCATTCTGAACCAATCGTAATCCCACCTTGAAAAGAAGTTGAAGTCTTCATCAACAGAGAAATTTCCGATATTCCAATCGGTTAGTACCGGGATCTTTTCCAACGCGTCGTAATTGAGGTCTGCCAAGTTTTGCGAAAGGATATCGATTTGCCGGTGAACCGTTTTGACGCGGTTGGGATGCATGAGATTACCTTCTCTAGTCAGCGTAATGTCCTTGAGGTGCTGCAGGTCGGTATGTAGCGTCTTGGTAGAAGAGGGCAGGGTTTTTCGTATCCTACGACATGCCAGGTGAAATTGAGCAAATTGTTGGGCGAAAGCGCGAATATTGGTATGGTCAAATCGTTTTGGCGGCCTCGCGAGAATCTTGATCGGACGATAAAAAACCACCCAAGCGTCCAGCAAAGTGTCTTGATGTCGATAGACGAAAAGCGAAGTGCCTTTGATCAGAGATGTTGCCAGAAAATTCTCAAAAGGAGCGGGTAGATTATTGGTGAGTGAGTTGATGATGGTGTGGTCTTCCACGAAGTGCTCATAGGCGCCGAAATAACTGAGTTTGGCTATGATTGTGCTTTGGTCTTCAAAGGTTAAACGATAAACGTGATTGGTCGAGACCTTAGCACTGATGTCTTCAAGGTTGGTGATCACCCGTGAATCGTCGTACTCAGACCACGCATTCTTAACTATTTTTAGGAAGAGCATTTAAGTATAATTTGGCTAAAGATAAAGATAAGAAGGGGTGGCTGCGCTACAAAGAGAACTGGATAAGTTATTTAAGGTAGCTGCGACAGAAAAAAAATCATATGGCTACTACAGCAGAGCAGCGATGGGATGGGTGATCTGTCGCTCTGCGCGGATGTGATGCCTGCGGCATCGTCAGGCCCGGCCTTTTCTTGCAATTATGCCCACTTTTCGCTATCTTCTATGCACACTAAAATAGAACCCTATGAACTTCAAACCCAAATTTACCCGCACCAATAAAGCTGTGGATACAGTTGAATCCTTCGACTCAGTGACCAAATACATGGCAACCAATTTGATCGTTTTTAAACGAGATTCAGATATTCTGGAAGTGATCAATACTTTAAACGAAAGGAAGATTTCGGGTGCGCCAGTTTTAGATGATAACAATCGGGTTATTGGGATGATTGACGAAAAGGATTGTATGAAAGTATTAATCGATGCAGCCTATCATAACCTTCCCATGCGAACCAAAAAAGTATCTGATTACATGAGTACGATTTTCAAGACGATATCTCCAAATCAAGATATTATTCAGGTGGCCAATGAATTCATCAACTCGCAATACAAACGTTTCTGTATCGTCGATCATGATAATAAGCTGATCGGGCAAATCAGTAGAAGCGATGTGTTGAAAGCGGTGAAGCGGCTCAGTTAGGGTGGGTGCCTGCGGCACAAAGAGTCAGGCAACGATTGCAGCGGAGCAGCGAAATTTGTATGGTGAGTGCCTGCGGCACAAGGTTCACGCGGCGCCAGAAGCGGAGCAGCGATAGGAGCGAGATTTGCAATGTGGGTGCCTACGGCACAGGTGCCTACGGCACAAAGAGTTAGGCAGCGATTGCAGCGAAAGGAGCGAGATTTGTATGGTGAGTGCCTGCGGCACAAGGTTCACGCGGCACCAGAAGCGGAGCGACTAAAGAGGCGAAAAGGTGATTTGACGCAACAAAACAATGTTTTGCTGATGATTCTTTTTTCCACCCAAGATGTTTCGCCCAAACAGGTTCTAGCTGCCAAAGGCTAAAAACTATCTCATCCTGTAAGTCATCCGGTTTCAGTAACTCTGACTGCGAAAATGCAGCCTTCTTTCATTCTAATGGAATGCGCAACTGCGCTCTTGCTTTCTGTTCCGCAGGAACCACTAGGCGTGCCCCTGCGACGGTCCGACGATTCGGCTTAAATTAGCTCACCCATACAAATCAATTTCTCACCCACACAAGTAATCTTGTGGCGTCTTTGCGTGAATATTTTTATCACCCTAGCGTCAACTTCCAGATAGAAGCAACTCTGACCACGTAGGTTATCTGGTTAATTTTTTTCGGCATCCACGAAAAATCCTACATTGTGGTATGAAGTCACTCTTATTAAGTTTTTTCGTACTATTTCTAGTTAGCAGCTCGTGGGCGCAGGATCAGACACTGACGGTCAAGAAGATTATGCAGGATCCAAAGGCATACGTTGGAACACCTCCATCGGGACATTTTTGGTCACAGGATGGTGCGCGCATATATTTCAATTGGAACCCCGAAAAGAACCCAGGCGACTCACTTTACAGTGTCAATGCCCAAGGCCAGAATTTAAGGAAAGAAGGCTATCGTCCGGCAGAAATGTCAGCGAGGTATGGCGTTGAAAATCGAACCAAAACTCAGAAGCTTTATACCCACACGGGAGCTTTGAGACTAAGAGACATGAAGTCGGGTGCCGAAAGAGTTCTGTTTAGTGGTATTGGGAATGTGCGCAATTACTCTTTTTCGCCAGATGGTTCAGAAGCATTCTTTGTTATGGACAACAACATATTTAGCATTGATTTGGCGCAAGGAGGTATTTCCAAAGTGACCCAATTTTTGTAAAGGGGGGTGCACCAAAAGATGATAAAGACAATAAGCAAGATGCCTGGTTGATGACAAGACCAATTGAATCACTTTGAAATTCTTCAAGAGCGGAAGGAGAAACGCGATCAACGAAAGGCTTTTCTGGAAGGCCAGAACAATGACCCGGCTAAGGTTTATATCGGCAAGAAGAGTATTGGAAACCTGAGCATCAGCCCAAATCAACGCTTTGTGAGCTATACGCTGTCCGCAGCGATCCAAGAATACCAACACCATTGTGCCCTGATTATGTTACCGAAAGTGGTTACACCGAAGATTTTAAATGCACGCTCTAAAGTTGGTGGGAATTACAACCAGAACGAACTGTGGGTCTTAAATTTAATCACCGAAAAAGCGACTCAGGTCAATACCGACAACCTAAAAGGTATCAAGAAAGCGGCTGGGTACGAAAAGGAGGATCATGAAGAACCTCGGCGATTAATGTGTCTGGAATTTCTTGGTCAGAATTGGGCCATGCTGCTGCCCAAGCCACCAGTTTGGACAACAAAGATCGTTGGATTTTTGCGATCGATCCTGAAACTGGAACAGTTACAAACTTGGATCATCAGCGTGACGAGGCTTGGGATTGCTGGTCCGGGGATTGGTTGGTTCAGCCGCAGCACTTTTGGTTGGATGCCTGATCAAGTGTACTTTCAAAGTGAGGCCAGCGGCTATTCGCATCTGTATAGCATCAATGTGGAAAGCAAGAAGAAAACTGCTTTGACGAAAGGAAAATTTGAAATTTACGGACCAGCTCTTTCCAACGATAAGTCCAAATGGTACTTGACGGCCAATAAGGATGACAACGGTCAACGACACTTTTACTCAATGCCCTTGAAAGGAGGGAAGCTGACTCAACTCACTCAGGAAGCAGGTAACAACAATGTGGTGCTTTCGCCCGACGAAAAAACCATGGCGATCATTCATTCCTATGCAAACCGTCCGCCTGAATTGTACATCCAGCAAGTGGGTTCTGGCGAAATAAAGCAGGTTACTGACAGCCCGTCTGATGCTTGGAAAGCCTACAATTGGAGGGTGCCAGAGTTTGTTCAATTCAAGGCTGAGGATGGTACCATGGTACCAGCTAGGCTGTATAAGTCGGCAAATCCCAATGCCGATAAGGGGCCAGCAGTAGTGTTTGTGCACGGCGCTGGATACTTGCAAAATGCACACAAGTGGTGGAGTAGCTATTTTAGAGAGTATATGTTTCACAACCTTTTGGCTGATGCAGGGTATACTGTTTTGGATATTGATTACCGTGGAAGTGCGGGATATGGACGAGACTGGCGAACTGGAATTTATCAATTTATGGGTGGTAAAGACCTTGATGATCAGGTAGATGGTGCCAAATACCTTGTAGAGAACTACAATGTTGACGCTGAGAACATTGGAATTTATGGCGGTTCGTATGGTGGCTTTATTACGCTTATGGCCATGTTCCAAAAGCCTGGGGTATTCAAGTCTGGAGCAGCTTTGCGTAGTGTTACTGATTGGGCGCATTACAACCATGGATACACTTCAAGGATCTTGAACACGCCGGTTCAAGACAGTCTTGCTTACATGAAGAGTTCGCCAATTTATCATGCTGATGGTCTGGAAGGAAACCTGTTGATCCTTCATGGAATGGTTGATACCAATGTACACTTTCAGGATGTGGTACGGTTGGCTCAACGGTTAATAGAGCTGGAAAAAGAAAACTGGGAGTTTGCGGTTTATCCGATGGAGGGCCATGGCTTTGTGGAACCGAGTAGTTGGACCGATGAATATCGAAGAATCTTTAAACTGTTTGAGGACACTTTGAAAGAATAGTTGTGCCTGCGGCACAAAAAGCACGCGGCGCAGGGGAGCAGAGGCGGTAGTAGCGGTGCCTGCGGCACAAGAAAATTCATGCAGCGGTAACAGCGGAGCAGCGATGGCAGAAATAGTGCCTGCGGCACAAAAAGCACGCGATGCAGGGGAGCAGAGGTGTTAGAGGCGGTGCCTGCGGCACAAGAAAATTCACGCAGCGCAAAGGAGGTATGGGCGAGATAAAGTAGAACGGATCTCCCGATCCGTTAATAAAAAAACAGATTATGTGTAAGTTGTGATAGGGCCTGAAAGGTCCTTTTCTTAGGCACAGGCCGGTTCGTTCACGTCCGGTCAAGAGGTGCCTGCGGCACAAGAAAATTCATGCAGCGGTAACAGCGGAGCAGCGATGGCAGAAATAGTGCCTGCGGCACAAAAAGCACGCGATGCAGGGGAGCAGAGGTGTTAGAGGCGGTGCCTGCGGCACAAGAAAATTCACGCAGCGCAAAGGAGGTATGGGCGAGATAAAGTAGAACGGATCTCCCGATCCGTTAATAAAAAAACAGATTATGTGTAAGTTGTGATAGGGCCTGAAAGGTCCTTTTCTTAGGCACAGGCCGGTTCGTTCACGTCCGGTCAAGAGGTGCCTGCGGCACAAGAAAAGTCATGCAGCGATAACAGCGGAGCAGAGATGGCAGAGAGGTGCCTGCAGCACAAAAAGCATGCGGCGCAGCAAAGGCGGTATGGGCGAGATAAAGTAGAACGGATCTCCCGATCCGTTAATAAAAAAACAGATTATGTGTAAGTTGTGATAGGGCCTGAAAGGTCCTTTTCTTAGGCACAGGCCGGTTCGTTCACGTCTGGTCGGGCTTAAATAGCTTTTATATTCTTATGCAGTTCAGCTTAGAAATTACTTCTTTTGTGTTTGAAAGCAACAAGTGTGTTTCTTATGATCAGATCTATATTTCTATTCTTGGTTGGTTCTTTATTTTGTTTCGATGTTAACGGGCAAGACATAACGGGTTCTTGGACCAATGAGTTAGGGTCGGTGTTAGTTATTGATTCGTTGAGTGCAGAAGGTGAGATTTATGGTGTTTACAAATCTTCAAGTGGGGTTGATGGGAAGACCTTTGAGCTGTTTGGATATGTGAATCAGGGTGAGTCAGCAACTTTGGCCATTGCATTTACCGTAAGGTGGGAAGGATTCAGTAGCATTACTTCTTGGACTGGCTTTGTGGATACAGACAAAGATGGTGCTTACATCAAAACGCTTTGGCATCTGGTGCGCCCCGATGAAAAAGAGCCATGGGAGAGGGTCATTACTAATTCTTCAACGTTCAGGGTGCCTGCGGCACAAAAAGCACGCGGCGCAGAGGAGCAAAGGCGTTAGTGGCGGTGCCTACGGCATAAGAAGCACACAGCGCAGAAAAGGCTGTAAGAGCGGTGCCTGCGGCATAAAATGAACTGGATAAGAATTGATAAACTTTTAAAGATTTGTAGGTTCGGGATATGAGTATTCGAGTCAGGACCTGAATTCTCGCAGAAGCGAAGAATCTCTTTCTTGTAATGAAGGTCCGAAAGGCCTGGATTCGATTTGCTGACAGACTGGGCGTTCAGGCCCAGATCTGAGCGTATAGGTGAGAAAGTGCGAAAGTTCCGAATTAGAAATTGCTTCCGTTCTGTAAATCCTGCCTCTAACGCTGCTCCGCCGTTGCGCCGTGTGAGTTTTTGTGGCGCAGCCACTAGCGCATTTTTACCTTCTTTACTTTCTTGATCTTTCGTACATAAGATTTTTTTAGGTAGCGTTTTTTACGCGTTTTGGGCTTATATACCGTTACAGTGTTGTTGCTCTTGGTGCTGGCACAGCCAGATTGCACGCCGATCAATGCAAAACAGAGAAATAAGATGCCGATGTTTTTTGTGAATGGGTTCACTATCCTATCTTTAGATATTAGAATTACGTAATTAAAACTAGCAAATCTATAATTTATTGGAGTTGATCTTCAATCTCATCATTCTTTGACACTACTAATCACCGACATTACTAAACCCGAACAGTTCAAACGGGCTTTTGATCACTATTTCGAGA